>JAPYZN010000882.1:0-28606 GCA_030522865.1 Psyttalia lounsburyi
ATACCCTATATCGATAGGAAATGAGCTCAGCTTTCGAATGGGACCAACCCCGAGGCGATAGGATCAATAGTTTTTGAGATATCCTCAAAAGAGTGCCGATTTTGGTAAAAATGGACAGAATGGAAAGGGGTCCCCCTTTGATTTTTCGGCATTTTGGCCTGTCGGCCCAGACAGCTGACTGGCTGGCCTGCTGTCCAACCAAATCTACCTCAGAAGTGTCGTGATGACTATCAGCAGACAATGTGTGTAAATTTGCACAAAACCTGTTGGGGTCATGCACAATCTGTAGCCTTATATTATTTTCGGCCCTGCTGAATTGAAGTTTTCGCATGTACCGAACCAGACGCCACTCGCATGTAGCTTCTGGAATTCACCGCAAACAGATGTATGTCTCCCAGTAGAGGGCGAAGCTTCATTTTTGCCGGTATTTCAAGATCACGAGGTTATGTACCGTTCAAATCCACCTGGCGTGTTTGTCTCCTTGAGCAAGTCCCGAAAAATGAAAACATCGTGATCCGCAGAAAACAAGTCATCACTGTCCACCAAAAAAGTGTCTAAACAGCCCCAAAAATGTCTAAAAAAATTGACAGTTGCTCGAAAGACCTGCTCTTCCGTCGAATGCTGATGGCAGTGATCTCCAGCATAATTGTGCAGTGTCTCCTGATGTCCCTGGTGATCCTCCTAACCCACCTCTCCCCCACAAAACCCCTGTCCTGGCTGGAGGAGACCCTCTCCCTCGTCAGCTCCCTCCGAACCTGGTGCTACTTCCTCATCCTTTCAACAATAATAATCCTCCAAGGGGTTGTCTGCAGCAAGAGCTACCTCACAGCCCCAACCCTGGCCTCGACTCGCTTTGCTGTCGTCTGCAGTGTCTTCACTCTCCGCAACGTAACAGTGGCCTCACTTCACCTGTCAATCGGCCTCGTCTTAGTCTGGCTGCACCTCTCCTTCGAGGGCTCGACCTCGCTCCGAAAAAAATGCGAAACCATCTCCGGATACTGTCTCACCGAGGAGTACACCTTCCTCCTTCTGTCCGGGATCTTCGCAGGCAGCCATCACTTCCTGAAGAGCAACTTCTTCGAGCCAAAGCACCTCGACTTCCCCACTATACCCCAGAGTAAATTCACCCAAGTGAGACGAGAGATGTCTCGATTGATCCCCAGTGCAATGACAAGTGCAATCTGGCCGACGATGTACTTCATGGGGTTCTACTACACCTTTGGGAGCTACATCAGACTAATAATTACTTCTGTTCTCTTCCTGAACGTCGAGGACGAGCCGCTGGACCGGATCTCTCGACTCCTTGACGCAAATCTCATGTTTCACATCTGGTTGTTCACTGGATTATTCTCGCTGACGATGGAGAGTATGCATCTGCTGTTCCAGGTGCATTTGACCGAGTGGATGGAGTTTCAGGTTGGCCAGAGTGTCTACAGCGAGAATCAACCCTCAATCACTTTGTCTGATGCCCTGGCTTTGGAGACTGTGCCCATTATCCAGCATCTGGGTTACCTGGACCTGATGACGCTGTCTCAGAAGCAGAAGAGCAGGAGAGAAATCATTTTCTCGTTGAGCCAACCTGGAGGACACCCTTACAACTGGAACTGCATTGTTGAGAAGTGCGTGGGAATGATCAAGGGATATTCCAAGAGGGTAGAGGAGGTCTGTACTGTGAAGCAGGAGGTGATTGCCCCTTTGAAGCCTGTCGTCACCAGTCTCGAGAAACCGTACTCATTCCACATGAGGAACTTGGTGAGGGCGGAGAGCCCTGAGGCAGTCCTGGCGAGTGCCCCCAAGCCTGTCTCATCCACTGGACAGTTGATCCTGGAATTCTTCAAGAACAGGAAACAGAGGATCGTGGATTACGTGATGTCTAAGCCACTGGTCTTGTACTTCTTTGGAGTGAGGAATGAAAGCAAGATTCGACATCTCCTGGTCACGGGACAGCCGGTGATTTGGGCTGTCGAGGCCATTTCCTCTCTGGCGGTTATTTCCCTGAGGGAGGATCCTTATGGGATCGTTCAGAAGGACCTGCCGGGCATGATTGAGGCCCTGTTGGGGCTGAAACAGGCCTTGGACAAGCTTCATAAGATGAGCTTGTTGAGCAGAAAGCCACAGCAAGACGACCGGGAGATCCGACATTTGTTGGCGGCATTGAGGACCGCTGACAAGAGGGGAATTTACAGGATAGTCGTCGCATTCCGAGATTATTTTGAGGATCTCGCTCTTGAGCCGGGTGTCAAGGACCAGTTGCAGGGATTTTTTTCGTTCAGAGAGTAATGTTGACTTTTTGGAGTTACTGGCGTTACTATTAGAATTAATATTTATAGAATATTTTTGATATTCTTGAATATGATAAGAATTCATTCATAAGTGTAATTGTACCTCATTGTTTTCTATTGAATAAAATGTGTCAATTTTTGTGTAAAAATTGATTTGTTCATGTTTATTTATCTGATAATTTGTCTAAAATTCCCTAGTTAAATCAGCTGATCAGCAATTGAATTCAAGAATTTATTTATCAAATTATACCTCTACATTTTTTTAATATGCTGAACAACACTCAAATTATAATACAACTTTTCCCTCAGTGTAATCCAGGATGTCAACTGTATTTTCTGCAGTTCATCCAAATACCTCCACAACTCCTTCTCCTCCTGAATCGTCGTCCCGTGGGTCTTCAGAAAAACTCCCAAATACGCCTGGGATAATTCAAAATCTCTCTTACTCTCCATCATCCACTCAATCATCTTCATAAACTGCAACATAATCAGCGTCGAGCAAGAGGTATCCAAGGAGAACGACTGTATTTCAAAGTCAATAGCACTGGGGCCGAGTTTTTTAATTCTCGAAATTATTTCCGAGAAGTCATTACTCTCAGCTGTACTCTTCAATAATTTCCCGAATGCTGTGAGACTGCTGAAGTCAGAGGGAATCAATAATTTACTGTTCTCGTCTTCCTTGGGTGTTTCAGACAGATCAAATTGAATATCTAGGGATGGAATCGTTGGGAGGAAAAATGGAGCCACCTCTGGAGCCTTGGGAGGCTCTTTGGGTTTGTTCCTCTTCTTAACGACATCAATATTCAACAAATTTTGCCATTTAGAATTCGCTAGGGACGACATTGTGATCAGATTGGCATTCAGCTGCTCTGGGGACGCGTATTCGTCTTCCTCCAGCTCTGCTGAGTCCACTTCAACAGACTCGATGTTGTCATTCTGCTCCGAAGACGATCCTGGAAGAGTTATCACAGGAATTGGGGCATTTGGGGTGATTGCCTTGAGAGAGACATGAGTGAAGAGGGTTTTGTTTGACCAGAGGTAGATCCCGAGGTTGCAGATGTGCGAGGTCACGAGGTAATCACCAGTTGCTGAGAAATCTAGAGATATACAGGCTTCCGATACCTAGACAATAATACACGAATTATTAATTGATAATGAATTTAATTGACAGTTCTTTTCAATTTCTAAATAAAATAAAAAGTCATTCTAAATAAAAAAGCGTGAGGGATTGTTAAGACTGTAATTACCTGGAAGACATCAACAAGTTTAGCTGAAGGAACATCCCAAGTTCTGATCGTCGAGTCCATAGAAGCTGTGACAAGCCACCTGGAATCCGGACTGAAAGTGGCGTCGGTCAAGTGTCCAGTGTGACCCCTGAAGTGCCTGACAACTCGTCTTGTATCGAAATCAATCAATATCACACTGAAATCGTCAAGAGCGAGGGCTAATAGAGAGCTCTCTCGATGTGTTCTAAGCCATTTCACAGGTTCACTAAGAGTTATCACTATTTTAGGTTCACTTCCTGTCTTCCCGCACTGAAAGCCCCAGAACTTGATCTTCCCATCTCTCCCAGCAGTCACCACCTCCTGATTCAGAGGATCCACCATGACACCCTTAACGGGCCCCTCGTGAGCCCCTCGCTCTCCTCCGTAGGTCCCTCTGTGAATCCCACTTTGAATATTAAACTTGTCCACGTGTCCGGTGCTGTACCCAATGACTACAAAGTTCCCACAGTGGGTCAGGAACAAGCTCGTCGCATTAGCTTTATAATTCTTCTTGAATCTCGTCGGCAGGATCTTATGCTCCCCCATCTTCAGTTTATCATAGGACCAGGTGGTCACAACCCCCAGGCCCAAATGGGCCGCAGCAATATTGTCCCAGTCCTTCTCCCTAGTCCTCTCAGCCGCCAGTTCAGTAATAGCCGGCATAACCAAATTATCCTCTACCGTTCTCCCCTTCTTTTTGGACGATTTTCTATTAAACGAAGCCCTCCCCAAGCTCTTATTGAACGTCTCAGTGATCGTCGAGAAGATTCTCAGTGACGAGTCCCCACCAGCAGTCAAGATATTATGCCCATCGAGTCCGTAGAACCTGACGAAAGTGGGAGGCTCAGCGTGTCCCTCCCTCACCCTGAGGAGCCTGGCAGCCCCATCGGCAAGATCAAAGATCCACAGCTTCAGGGAATTATCGGACGAGTTGGTCACCATCAGGGGCTCATTAGAGAGACACTGGACCCCAGCGACAGCTGCAAAATGAGCATTGAGAAGTTGACTCTCGACCTTTCTCTCTTCAAGATTCCAGAGGACAACGTGACCCTGAGGGCTGCCTGTCGCCATCACAGGATTTCCATCGCTCCTGAAGGATATGGACGTCACCATTCCCCAGTCCTGAATCAACTCGAATATCGTGACATCTAATTTGATGTTGTGCATTTTAATTCGGCCATTGGCGAGGCCAATAGCTATCACGTCGATGGCCGGTGCCTGTTCCAGAGCTGTCACTGGAGAATTCCAGCCATTGAATGCATAGATCATCTTCATTGTCTTGAGGTTCCATAGCTGAAGGTGACCCTGATCACTCCCCAGGAGTATTTTATTCATGTAGGTACTTGGATGAACGATTTTCGTGATTTTGAAGACATTATTGCTGAAGGTTAGCGAGAGAATTTCCTCCTCTGTCTTTATCGAGAAGACTCTGAGAGTACTCTCCTCGTCAATGGAGATCAGGTTCGGACCAAAGGGAAGCAGCAGGTGGACAGGGTGACTGTGGCCTTTGTAGACGTGTTTTAATTCGTTACCTCGTCTCCAGGCGAAGATCTCGGGGCCACTGGCTGTGTAGACGTGGAAGGAGTCCCCTGAGAGGCATGTTATGTCCTCTGGGTGGGGTCCTGAGACACTTAGAAGAGTAAAGTGGGCACAACCGTACGTGTGGAAGGCTCGACCAACACTTGTTACTATCAGGTTCTCTTTTCGGCGGTGGATATAACGGGTTAGCAAGGGAATGTGATCACTCACGTAACCTAGGGCTCGGTTGCGAGAGAATATCTTGCTTTGAGACATATCTTGGAGATTTATTCGAGGACACTGGGGGCTTTAGACACTGACACTGAGGCTTTGTGATACATTATCTTAGAGCTTTGGAATTGTTTCAATCTTCGGCGAGCACTCCACGTGGGTCTGCATGCCAACAGTTGGACGGGGCTATTGTTGTTGAAGTTGGTAGAGGGAGAACTCGACTGCGGCAGTGGAATTCTTTGGTGGAGGGGGTGGGTCTCTGAAGAAATGGAGGATCTTCTCAGAATGAAACGATACGATTTCCATGTGGTTCAGTTAATTTTGAAGGGGTTGGCAGGGGAGAAAAATGAAGACACCTTTTGCGATTTTTACTCTGCCGTTTTGGAGATATTTAGTCTTAAAGATTGGGTTTTTGGAGGGGGCTTCGTAATGTCGGTCGGTACTGAAGGTACTCTCAGGGGAATTCTTGGTTTTGAATGCACTCGAGGCGTTGTAGTCAATGGTGAAAGCTTATGGATACACCTGTGCAGGTGGAGATTGAGGTTATGCACGACATATGTACACAAAACCATGTGTTTTCGTGTTTATTGGCGGTATTTATCGATGTATATTATTTAAAAAAATCATTGACTCGAGGATATTATTGTCAATCAATAATATCCTTTGTTTAGAGCTACAAGTGAGTGTTTTAGTTGTGTTGACGCAATGGAAGGCCCTGATAAGGCCAGAGAATCAGAGCCAGTTGATCTGGAAGATGACAATTCCGAGAAAATTCCGAGTGCAATTGAATCTCGAGAAGATAATTTGGATAACGTCGCGAGTAATTTAAGTAAAAAACAGCTGAAAAGAATAAAGAAGAGGGAGAAATGGCTCTCGAGGAAGGCGGAAAAAAGGCAAGAGATCTTCATCACCTCACGAAAGTCAGAAATTATTTCCAGTTTATAGTGGTTAATTAATTTTTTTGCAGACTGAAAGAACGAGCGAAAGCCAGAGAGAAAAGGGCTTTCGCTCGAGCCAATAATATCGATCTCGGGCCCTCCAGGAAGGCTCTCAAGAAATGTACGATGGCAGACAGTCCCTGCAAAGTCACTGTAGCCATTGACATGTCCTTCGATCATCTGATGATCGATAAGGACGTAGCTAAATTAATTAAACAAATTCTGAGGTGTTACACGTTAAATCGACGAGCCCTGGCACCTGTGCAATTTTCAGTCACTAGTTTCAGTGGAAAGTCTAAGCAAGAGATGGAGAAACATAATGGCTATCAACACTGGGATGTAAGTCAATTTAATATTTAAATTCTCCTCCGTCTTTATTTAGTTAATTGATTCACCTAATTTTCTTTCCACAGGTGAACTTCTACTCGCAATCATATCTAGAGCTTTATGACTCAAAAAAAGTTATTTACTTGACGTCAGAGTCTGATAATGTGATTAATAGTTTAGAACCAGATTTTGTGTATGTAATTGGTGGACTAGTAGATCATAATCAACAAAAGGTGAAGGCTCCTCTAATTTAACGTCGTCAATTAATTTTTAATTGATAGAATTTGGTCTTCATCGTCAGAATCGCATTTGTTTATTTTTCAGGGATTGTGCCATGAATTAGCGCAGAAGGCAAAAATTGCTCATGCACGTCTGCCTTTAGATAAATTTCTCAAAATGAAGAGTCGTAAAGTCTTGACAATAGATCATGGTACGTAAACTGACTGAAAAATCATCAAATTTATTCAATTTACTTTAGGCTTATTTCCCTAGAATGTTCACGAAAAGAAAAAATTGTTTTCAGTTTTTGAAATTCTTTTGAGAGTCACAGAGGGCATCGCGTGGCAGGAGTCTTTCCTCCAGGTTCTTCCCCTGCGCAAAAATGCTGAGCCCATGTCCTCCCAGGACGACATTCCCAGTGATACTTCGTCTACCCTCAATCCCCCAGGATCACCCGAAAAAATGGCCTCCCAGTAGGTACACGAAGATTGAATTTTTATTGTTTCTCCAAAAAAATGTACATGCGAGCATTCTCACACATCCAATTTTGTCACGTATTTAAAAATATATCGATACGCATAGCACGTATACAGAACGTGTATATACACATTTATATATTATGTAGAAATTTTGAAATGATACAAGTGTAAATAAATAATTCTTCTCTAATAGCATCTCGTAACGTCGATTGTAAAAACTCGTTTTGAGGAAGTGTAAGCATTAAGCGTCATTTCTCTACGAGAAAATTCCCTCTTTCCACTTAACATTAGGCGTTTCAAACAAAAAACAAATACCGAATTAAAAATGTTCTCTCATTGTTTAAACGGGAAAATTAAGTAGGCCCTCTGAATGCAAGAATATTTGGGAAAATAAAATCGTTTGTGAGTGGAAGAGACCTCTTTGAACCCACTTTTATTTCAGAATTGGTTCGTTAACGAGATCTCGCGACAAAATTACGAATGAATTTCCATCGCTAGTTGATTAAATAAATTTGTTAAAGAAGAAAACAAATTATTTCGAATTTCAATGGAATAAAAATGCCTTAGCGCGAATAATCAATTAAACCCTCAATTCGTAAAATCAATAGGTCTATCTACATTCAATTAATCATCAATAATTCCAGCAGAATCACAATCAACATTTTAATGTAACAAAAAGAAGAACAAAAATACCGATTTATTAACTCTACGTCCAAGTGAATGTTCCGAAGTACACATTTATCTGTACCTATTCCTGCACTCAATTTCAATTCTAAAATCATTGATGCACATCAGAAAATCCTATAATTATCATTCTAACAATGGCAGAATTTATTTAAAAAAAATCTTATCTCCCAAGCACCAAAAAAATATAATAATTTGCTGAACTAAAATCAGATGCCACTTTTATGAAGTCCTTTTAGAAACTAAGCTCTCCTTTAGTTTCATTATCTTCAAAATAAAATATTACAATTAACACTTCACTCAAAACATTGAGTTCTGAGTTAATTAAAAAAAAGAAAACAAAATGAATTAAACAAATTCAATAAATTTCTGATAAGTTTACTCAAAAATTTCAGTATTGTTATTTCGAGATATAAAAGAAAAATGAAAATCCAGAGGATGTCTAATTGCGCAGTTGTTCAGTTCAATAACTGAATTAAATCATTCAATGATTGATCGATATGCACAATGATCTTAGAATTCCCCTCGACGTCACGAATTTTCACAGTTTACTGTCAAATCCGGTGATTTCATGGCTGTCAATAATTTCAAAATCGCTCTCACTGTCGTCACTGTGACTCGATAGCTCTTGATTTTTTAATTCAAGTTCACCATCGTCATCCGAAGACGAGCTGCCTTCAAAATGTCCAGTCTGTATTTTGATATCAGCAACGTCATTGTCACCCTCAGTACTCAATTCCAATTCTGATAGTTCAAGACCATCCGTGCTGCCATCTTCGTGAGATGGCATTTTCAATCCAATAAGTTCGTCGTCATTAAATGGATCTAAAAATAGGGGAAAAGCTCATTAGCAATATAAATATAGCCAAAATATTTATCGTAGATAATAACTGGATAAATAATATCTTTAATTTGTCCACTGAAAATTAATGACAGACAAAGACTCATCGCTCTACCAGTTCGGGTTTCATAATATTTTGCAATATTTTAAATTTATTTTAATTTTATCGTCAAACAAAAGGGGACACTACGAAGTCATTCAGCCGCATAAATTCAATAAATATTCTAACATCGTATGACAGAGGACAAAGTCGTTTGATAAAAACGCTAGCGTCGGTGATAATTCGCTGAAAAAAATTGAAATTTTTTTTCCCGTCTCTTTATCATTAGCCGAAAGAAGATGATGGACATAAAATGATAAAGATATGATTTATCCCAGCAGCTGTATAAATTCAATGAATTTACAGAAAACTGCTGTGGAAAAAATTGTTAAAAAATTCTCTTACCATCTGGGGTCTTTGATCCACTCGGAGGCGTTGGAGAATGATCTCCATCCTCTCCTGCTCTTTTGAGAACCTCGAGATTGTCCTCAGTGACTGCTGGTAAAAATTCTTCAATCTCATTATCCCACTCTAGAAAAAAAGGCAAAAATCAGAATCGGTTTGAAATAAAAAAAACTGTCGGGTACTACCTTTCGTTGGGAAAATTTTACTCGGTAATCGGAGTAATAATACAGGCCCCAATAAAATACTCATACATAGCGTATATGTAAGTAGAACTCCACTGATTGCACGCCCTATTAGCCATAGTACCAGTGATGCGATGCAAACGCCAGCGCAGAACTAAAAATTAAGATTTTTATTGTTAAACAGTTCATTAGAAAACTATTAAAGTCCATCATCATTAGTAATTTTTAATGGAATTATTACCAAATGTGAAATGAAATGTTTTAATGAAATAATTACCACTCCGGGTTGATTCTCTCGTACTGTTCTCAAGGCATCGCACGTTGATTTGACTTTGGTGATGATTTTGTCAATTTTCTCTGACTTGGGATGGGCTCTACGAACATTTTAATTTATATTATTAATTATAAACCCACCGGATGAATTGAAAACAATTATTTTGTCACTGATTCGTCAGTTTAACTGTGGATTTATCCAATTTCTCATTTTTTGTAGACTCGTAGATTCAGCAAAATACGATGACGACGTGAGTCGTTTAATTTTGTTTGTGAAATATAGAGATATTTATTTCTCGGTAATGATTAATGCTTACGTCGTTAACTCCGATGCGCCCTTCTCTTTCTCAAGTTGCGCTTCGAGGGTACTGTAGCAGAGGATCACAACGAGCGCGGCACTGCTGGCCGCAGCAAAACCACGGATCTCCAATACAACAATCCCCCTGAAGAAAAGATATTAATTAATTTCCCCTGATCTTCAATTAATCTCAGGACTTCTTTTAATTAAAAATAATAATAAAACTACCATAAAATATTTCCTGAAGCCTGACGACACCAGATGTTTTCCGAACTTTCCAAAATTCCCCCCCCCAAAAATACACGACAACATACAATTTGATTTTCCTATCAATTATATAATTATTTACCGCAAAAACTACTGGACAATTCTTCCTGGCAACCATTACTTATAAACAAAATTCCTACCCACCTCAACTGACATAATAACTTGTTTATCGAAAGTCTCCCGGTCGACATAATTAACTGCGAAAACATCTCCAATGCAACTCTCATTGATAATTACCCAACATTGTGTAAACAAACTAAATGAAGTCATTGACAATCTCATGATCGAAATAGCATTCGTGACTGGGTCATTGATACAGAGCCCATCAATTCAATACATCGGATGAATCAAGTGCCCTCTCTCATTAATAAAATTAAAAAAAACAACTGAGGAGGCGCGTTCGACCCATGTGATACCCCTGCATCGGACGATTTTCTAATCATCACACGGTACTATTACTATATTCTAATGTGTTGATAGCCTATCGCTGCGTCACGCGACAAATATCGAAGACGAAATGTTTATCATACCGACGCGCTTCTCTGTATCATAATAATTAAGCATTGTTATCGCTTTCTCAATCGATCACTGCAACTTTATCACTAGTCATTTATCTCACTCGCTGTGTCAAATCTGATAAACTTTGTTGACAGTATTTGTCACCTATTCATTAAACCGATGAAATATGAATTAAAATGTTTACAAAGAGCTGAAGATAATTTTAATGAGAAGACTAACGGAAAAATTATGCCGATTACGAGGGAATTTTCAATCGGATTTTCTAAATTCTAAAACGAATGCAAAAAATTGAAAAATGGCTCCAAAAATTGGTTTATTCTGTAGAAAGCAGACAAATCGAGTTGCAAGTAATTATAGAAGGATAAATAATTGTAAGTAATGTTTAAAAATGCAAGGTGAAGCATCCACCATTTTGAAAACCCTTGTTACCAAAGGAAAGGGCTTCCAGGGAAGATGGAGGCCCTTACGTGTCCCCACACCTCGTACTTTCAACAACTCGTCAGTATTTTTAATCCTCTCTAAATGACCTCCTAATTAATTCCCTTAACTCCTCAAAAATGAACAAATTGTTCGCGTTTTCCTTCAAATTATTCATTCCCCTACATGTAATTTATTTCACTACCGACGTACTTTACATTCCACGCCATATTTTTCTTGACTCCCCAAAAGCAAATACTTTTTAAAAAATATTGAACTGCCTACACCCAAATAAACATTTGCCGATTTTAACAACAAATTCTCCTGTATAAAAATATGAAAAATAAAATAAAAACTTACCAAAACAGAATATTGAATACAATAACGACAGAAATACTGTTGACTGAATTCTCCCAGAGTAGAATACTCTCCAAAATGCCGACAATTCTCTTGGAGGTGTCCACATCCCCGTCAATCCTCCTCATCCTCTCAGCATGAGGTTCCCGATGTCCACCTCCCCAGGCCCATCGAAAGCAACAAGCGATTTTCGACAGCTTCTCCATAATAAATAATCACAGAACAATTTTCACAATAAAACTGCACTGCATAAGCTGTCCTACATCAAGTTATCACTTCGCATGATACCATCAGTACCACCCACGACTATTTTTGGGTTTTTCTCGAGGTTTTACGCGATACAAATACACTCAGAGCCACGAAATCACATGGAAAATGCGAATAACCGATCCACCCACGCGTTTCTCCCTCAATTTTCCACTCGATTAACCCCTCCCAGCACTCATTCACCTCCAACAATGAAGGAAAAAATAATAATAATAAAATAACACACGACACTTTTAATTGAACTCCCTGCCTCTGTTCTGTCACCGACAATGACTCCGATAATTAATAATTCATCCGTTTGTTATTTCCGATGAACGTCTGAGGGGACACGTGACGGACGACGTTTTCGTCGGGGGCTTTTCAGAACTTCCGTAAACTGCGTAAATGTTTTTATTGCAGTTGTACTGTCGCTTGGTTCGGGAAAATTGCGATGTTTTTGTGTGACTTCTGGATGGATTGGGAACCATGTGGTCAATCCCCCACTACTCGGGTTACTCCGCTGTCTCCGTTTGTAACGGCACTGGGCGCAAGGACGAATCAGCTTCTTGAGTACCCCCTCCTTGTGGGGGAGTGCGAGGGTGTGGGTTTCTTTGTTTCGGTAGTGTAATTAACATTGACAACCTTAGGAATGTGAAGTCCCTATTGTTCATTTAATTTTCGCGATATTCAAGTTAGGATTAATTGGGAGATGACAGCTGTCATTTTGACAATCTCAGGGGATTTTTTGAGAAGTCGAGAGAATGGGGTAAATTTTTTTTCCAGAATTTCAATGATTTGCGGATTTTTGCTGGAATTATAATTTTTCTAGTAATGGAATAATGGAAGTGAACGTGATGGACATGAAGTCCCTATTGTTTATTTGTTTTGCCGATATTGAAGCCAAGGTTAATTGTTGGCAACGAAGGAGAAGGAGATTTCAGTTGTCAATGGGAGATCATAATTTTTCAGCTATTTTTAAAGAAGTTTTAATCTCTTTTGATAAATCCTATTAATTTTGCTGGATTTTAATGAGAATTTGTTAACCATTTAACGATTATTTCAATTAATAAAAATTGTTATACGCCAGAAATTTAAGTTTATATGAAAGAGTAATAAATGTAACAAAGGGACAGTATCAATAATTAATAATCGATGTGCCAGTACTTTAAATAAATAATAATAATTTTGAGAATTCAAGAAAAATTGGACAATTGGCATTGCGAAATTTCTAATTGAATAGAAAATAAATCAGAATAAATTTTATAAATAATAGACTATTGTCTTTGATTTAACTGAGAGTTCAATACAGTTTAAGAGGTCAATAAATGCATTCGTCGGTCATAAACTGAGCTAGTTATTTTTCTTCCCGCAGTTTCCGTTCGCTGCGCCCATTGGAGGCAATGGCAAACACTTTTAAAAAGTCATATCTAAATCTTATATAGCTCTATTTCGAAATCTAATCTTGTTCGGATAGTTGTAATCCTTGAATTTAGATTCGAAAAATCGTGACTTGACATTAAATAAATAACCAAGAAGGTCATCTAGGCATCACCACGCCACCACTGGAATACTTGAATCGAAAAATCCAACACTTTCTCGTGGAAATTTCATTGAATTTGATAAGTCCATTATTCACAAGTCATCAAATTTATTGTTCTCTTGCAAATATAAATAGGTATTGCTTTGATTTTATGTACAACACAAAAAGATACACCGGAATGACGAAATGCAATCCAGAAAAGAGACTCCAGTCGTGGAAAAATTAATTGACGTCGAGCAAAGTATTTAAAATAATTGCTTGACGTAAATAATTATTTCCTCGATGTTACGATTTTCTCATTTTAGGATTGTTATTGTCACATACATAAATATTCTCCAGCAGATAATTTTCTTGATATCTGGGGATACATGTACCCATTGATAATTCAATAATTTATATTGTTACATTAACACAATGCATTTCTCCAAAGAACACTCACACCAATAACCAAACATACATATAATCCAAATTCACAATTCGTGCATATATTTTTTTTTGTGCTTATCGCCACCTCTCGATTCTCCCTTATTTTGCATTATTATTTGTTATCTCACGTTGCGTACTAAAAATAGGCCGTGTGGCATCAATTCATTCATGGATTCCCCAGTTAATACTTGTGGATTGTAAAAAATCCGGGCGAATTAATTACCTTCAAGTGCAATTGTCAAATAAATACTACAATATTATACTTTTGTTGTGAGACAGTGCAAATGAAATATGAAAATGTTATCGTGATGTTCGTAAATTGAAAAAATAAATACTCAATACAGACGAATCCATAAAGAATTGAATATTAATGATTTCATTAAATCAAATATAAAAATTTAAATATTCATGAAAATGGAAAATCCATCCGATAGCAAACTGGCTTCCAACTAAATTTATCACATTAAAATAATCAAGTGTATAATAATCATCGATCACTGCATGATGAAGAGCATATTCATCATTACCCCACTGGTTATAAAAATAATTATAGTCATTTAATGACGATACTTCATCGCTGAGGAAGCCTGTCACTTTATATTCGTGAATTATCGATGAATAATCGATTACATTTTGTTAGATATACTGAATCATTGAAAAAATAAAAAGCATTTAATGTAATTTTTTTCAGCTCGTCATCCAAACTCTAGTCATTATTAAAATCATGTGATCGTAGAAAATCTATACTCTTCGATTGTGCTTATTTTGGTACATAATAATGTTCACATTTTACAATTGATAACGTCTTTACAATATCAAGCCACATATTTAAACAACTCGTATTTATCGACGATTCAACGTTTATCGTCGATTATCACAGCTACAGAGAACTTTCACACGATTTTTCGTACATTTTTTTTTTTCATGAAGATTTTGCCACTAAAATGGGTGCCTCAGTCCTCTGAATAGCGACATTACAGTTTCTTCAGTTGAAAAATTCCGCAGACAAAGTTAATTGTTATTTCAATCATTATACGGTGGGACAAGATGTCTCAATACTCAATATTTTACAATGCGGCTGGGGAATAATTACCTTCGGTTACTTTTCACCTCGGAATTCAGAGAATATTGCATTTTCCAGATCGCCTCCTTTTTCGACGATTTTTTTCTAGTTCTGTGGGCGGCTGGTTCCATATTATTCGCACAACCTAAAAGAAAAATAATAGTTAGAGATAAATTCTGGAGCAAGGCCCAATTTTCCTGCCTGGCTTTGACTTTTGGATAAAGCATATGAAAATAAAAATTCTTATCCCAGAATTTAACTTTCGTTTGCTGAATAAATCAGCAAATGAATTTCACCTCGTGAAATGCTGCATCAACATTGAGTGGTGGATCCTTGGCTGATGTTTCAATGTAAGGAATTCCCAGTCTGTGCGCCAATTCCCGTCCTTGCTCCTCCGTAACTTTCCTCAGATGCACCAAATCCACCTTATTAGCAACTAACAACATCGGATAAACGTCCCTGTCCTTAACCCGCAGGATTTGCGTATAAAAATTGACAATATTCTCGTAGGATTGTTTATCAGTGACGGAGTAGACGAGGAGGAATCCATCTCCTTTGCGCATGTATTGCTCTCGCATTGCACTGAACTCCTCCTGGCCAGCTGTGTCCAGTACATCGAGGATACACCACTGCTTGTCAACCTCTGTATGCTGAATGTAGCTGTCCTCTATCGTTGGATCATAATCCGTTACGAAGAGCTTCTGGAAGAACTGAATGGTCAGGGCACTCTTGCCCACACCTCCATCGCCCACTACAACTAGTTTGAATGTTAAGAGGTTCTCGTTGTTCGGTGGTCTTGTCATTCTGATTTTCCCTCCTCCACTTCGTCCTTTAGCAGTTGACAAATGAGAATTTTTGGGGAAGCCAATGGTCACAGGATTTGTCGTTGATTATTTTTTTTATCTGAAATTTAAAGAATTGATTGCTTGAATTTTGTTTGAACAGAAAATTTGACATGGAAAATTTTTTTAAAATAGGGCAATTGATGGCAATCATCCCCAGACCAAGAGAACATTCTCTGGGATTTTAACCTAACATTAGAAAACTTTAATGTATACATACCTCATACAGAATCTTCTCACTGATATCACTGGCTTTACCTCCTCGAGAAAACTATAACTTTTTTGATCTAATGCAGTTCATGATTTAATACTGAAACGGTGACTAGAAGTTGGACCTTGTGGCCCTAGAAAGGTCCTTCAAGTGGACTCACTAACAACTGAGATTAGGGATGGGCGCTTACTGAGTCTTGCTGAATGATGCTCATCACAATAAATTAATAAATTACATTTGTCCGAGCCCGGCTATTGTTCACAGCTGTATCTAGCAAGGTTAATTTCTCAGAATTATGGGAGGAGGTTCAATTCTGGGTATTTGGACTGCAAAAAAGCTCGGCTAGGGAGGAGGAGGGCTTCAGTGGTGGCGCTGATGGAATCTCTCCACCATTCAAATCTCTCGAAATTTCGTTAAGCACGTGGAGTTGAAAAGAAATTCTCAGTTAAAAAATTGAGAAAAAATTATAATTGTGTTAATTTATTTTCCCGAGTTCTGAAACAATTTGAGCCTGTGACCTACGCATTTTATTTTAGAACTTTAGTAAATAAAAATATTAAATTCAGATTCAAAACGCAAATAAAAAATACCTGAGCATCAAAAAATTCCCCAAATCATAACGAGAATAAAAAACCTCCGAGT
Source organism: Psyttalia lounsburyi (assembly GCA_030522865.1). Taxonomy (NCBI): domain Eukaryota; kingdom Metazoa; phylum Arthropoda; class Insecta; order Hymenoptera; family Braconidae; genus Psyttalia; species Psyttalia lounsburyi. The sequence continues at coordinate 16,513 of JAPYZN010000882.1, forward strand.
GTTAAAATATTTTCTAATTCTGTACTCAATGCTACAATAAATATTGAAATTGATTAAAAAATTAACTGATTTTTATAATTACTCTATTCTCCCTCGTGTACATAAAGAAAAAAAAAATCCCAAAGCCCCTACGACTTGCGCAGAGCGCCCCGTAAATCCACGGGGCCGCCCTAGTGGCAGATCAGTGAGTGGAAAATGTCCAATGATCAACTGCTATTCCAATGTAATTGATTTCCCATTATCATCGCAAAGAAAAGCCCTAAAATGTGTAAAATTCTGATGATAACGAGTGTCACATGAGTGCCAATACCCGGAATTCAATCAATAATTAGTGATAGTGAGGCCAGATGATTGATACAATTGGTAAAAAATCTTAATCAGTACAGTGTCAGTCCCATTCTATTTTGGTACGCTGCTGGTGACTGAAGGAATACAATACTTAACCCAAACGTTGAGAATGATAGACCGTTTTCAACATAATCCTCATTGATTAATAATCACAAATTTAATTGATAAAATCCACTCCCTGGGACAATCAGAGATTTACTATAATGTCATGGAGTGCCCATTGTCAACGAAAATGCCTGACTGCTTTGACACTCATGACAGTCAATGCACGAGTAAATTGCTACGAACTGCTTCGTCTGTAAACACTGGCTCACACTCCAAATCATCGGAGGAATCATCTCCAAAGGATCAACATGTGACGACTAATTTCGTGTCCAGTCACATCAAAACGTTAAAGGTCCTGTTGTTCGCGAATTTTTTAAAAAACTCATGGCTAATTCGTAAGAGATCCACTGACATTGGACGAGAGAGTGTAGGACCAATCATGAGGTTATCACTGATAATCACAGGAATTTTAGTAATTATTCAGCTGCTACCAGTGACAATTGCGACCCAGCCACTTGGCAATCCATACCAGATACTGGGGATTCACAGACGCTCGACACTCCAGGATATCAAGAAAGCGTACAAGAACCTCGTGAAGGAGTGGCATCCCGATAAAACTGATCACCCTGACGCTGAGGACAAATTCGTGGAGATAACCAAGGCTTACGAACTGCTGTCGGACCCCGAGAGACGGAGGAATTTTGACAATCATGGAATCACCGAGGAGGGCTCCTCTAGGTTCAGACGCGACAACAGTCACTTCCAGATGCCAGATCCCCTCGAGGAGTTGTTCGGGGGAAACTTCAAGTTTCATTACCAAAGTCGAGATATATCGTTTTATCACAAGATGAGTGTGACCTACAGGTAAATATTTGCGAGAGAAAATGAATTTAATTTTTGTGTAGACTCTGGAATCCCATTCGACATTTGCAAAATACTCTTTTTGTTTCAGAATGTACGAGCACATGATCCTCCCGAAGAGCTTCCGCACCCCGTACCTCCTCCTCTTCTACACCGAATGGTGTTTCACCTGCATCCAGATCGAGCCAACCTGGCGTCGTCTGATTGACGAGCTGGAGCCTCTCGGGGTGACACTCGTCACAGTCCAGGCCGAGCGCGAGCCAGCATTCAAACGACGAGTAGGAATCCACTCGATTCCCTGCTTAGCAGTAACGATGGACGGTCGTACAAGCATCTACAAGGAATCCCTGTTCAACGTCCCCAAGATAGTCGAATTCGTCCGCAACAAATTCCCCTACAAACTCATCCCAAAGATAACCAATGACAACGTCGACCACTTTTTATCAGGCTGGAAGGACAACAGAATTCGCGCCTTAATCTTCGAGAAGAAGGACTCCCAGAGACTGCGGTATCTCCTGGTGGCATTTCACCACAGGGACCGAGTGGCCTTTGGTTTCGTTCAAGTTGGTAAGCCCGAGACCGAGGCAATCTCCTCGAGATACAAGATCTCAAGCGACCTGAATACATTATTACTGTTTAACGAGAACTCTGAGAAGCCAATGGCATCAGTCAGCATGAAGGACATCTCCAGTGAAACAATGCACAACGTAATAGCGAATAACCGATTTTTGGTGTTGCCTAGACTGTCCAATCAAGCTATGCTGGACTCAGTGTGTCCTCCAGAGTGGCTTCGACCCCAGAAACGATTGTGCGCCGTTCTTATCTCCCAGAATAGTGCAGTCCACGATCTGGCGAGGCACAGATTCAGACAGGCAGCTCTGGAGTCTCCATACAGTCCAGAAAGAGTCAGGTATACCTACGTCTACAAGGAGTCACAGCCACAGTTTGTCTCTGCTCTGTGCGCTGGTGAGGGCAGTCCTCTCGAGCCCCTTCTCCACATTGTCATCATCTGGAGAAGAGATGCCAATCACTTGAAGTACGAGTGGTTGTCCAACGTATGGCTGGATGACACTGAGGACGAGAACAAGTGGAACGAAACGAGACGAAAACTGGAGCAGACCATTCAACGTCTGCTGAGAATCACTGAAGCTCTTCCATATGCTGCCAAGGTCGAGGAGCTGGCTGATGAGCATGCTCAAGGTACTGTTGACAGACTCATTGGTAGGGCACTCCTCGCTGTCGACTACATCTCCGATAACTTGACAAAGGAGCAGATTCTACCTCTCGTCTCCGTTATTGCTTCACTTTTGTTCATTGGAGCCGCTGGGTATGGTGTGTCGTACTTGGTGAAATTGGAGGAGTTGAGTGTGCAGAGCAAGCAGGGCCAGTTTAATAAAGAGAATTCCAAGGGTAATTCTACCCAACCTCAGTTGAGACTGCACGACATGAGGGCTGAAAAGTATAATGGACTTGTGAGGCTACTCAAGCCTGGATGTAGAACTATTATTCTCATTGTTGATGCTCAGAGCAGGCTCAAACTACTTCCAGCATTTCATCGAGCTGTCTGGCCTTACAGGTAATTTCTCATTTCGTTTTTCCAGCTTTTCGTTATCCACAAACGTGAACAAAAAATCCATAAAAGTCTTTCATTGCCAGAAAAAATAAGACACTTATGTTTGGACACTTGTCCCTGGAACGTGGACTCGAGTGGTACAAGAAAATCCTCTCCCTCAGCCTCCCAGAGCCCAAAGAACTGAACATCAATCCGAAAAATTGTGTTGGCACGGTATTAGCATTGAATGGACATCGAAAGTATTTTTGTATGTACCATGCAAAGCATCCGGAATGCAGTAAAGGAAAAGGAGCGAAGGTAAACCAAGAATATAGGCTCTCAGTTGTTTTTCCTATAATAAGATGTTGTTTTTGTTTCGCGAATTGTTTAGCGAATGGAGCGAATGACAAAACACTTGAGTCGACGAAGTGAAGACGCCGAGGCTGGCGCATTCATAGGATTCGACAGCTCTAGTGACTCGGAAATGTCACAAGATGAGGTAAATAAAATTTGAGTTGGCTCTAGACTGAAGCTTTTTGAATGTTCAATGTTTGGTTTTTATTCCCCAGATGGACAACCGTGTTTTGTACCAAGACAGACTTCTAGATGGTCTGCCAAACTGGCTAGATAGACTATTCGAAGGTTCAACGCAACGCTATTATATTAATTATTGGCCAGATTTCACTGCCAAATAAGACGAGGTTTGTTGTACGTTCCCTCATAACGTATAAATGCCTTTGTAATGAAACTACATACAGGTGTCTTGAATCTAGTCATTGAAGTGAAGTAAAACGGATATTTGTTGATACCAATAAAATTAAGTTCAAAGCCCGCCATAAAGACATAATTAGGGATCAGTGGAGTAAAATGGAGACTTCTAATATTTATTTCAGACCTTGATTTCTCAACTGAGGTCAATTCAGTTTCACCAGGAAGAGAAAAAAAACTTTACTTTTTATGAGAAAAAAAATTGTTAACATTTTAAGATCAAGTGTCCAGTTTACTCCACTTGCCTCTGCATATTTCACCATTAAAGAGTAACGTTATAGTTCATAAAACTGTTATAATTTCCCATAAATCTGTATAGGTAAATGAATAATTTATATTCTATCATGAATAATCATCAGGACCTGCCGAAGAGGTGAAAAGGATCTCGACTGATACTAACGTCTACAGGAATTAATTACATTTTGAAAATAACTCAACAATTGTCGAGTTATTTTTCATTATGTTTCTCTCATTTATCTTATTTTCTGATTAACAGTCTAGTCAGTTAATGTGTTATATTAACGTAGTATAATCCTTCTCTTCGACAGATCCACGATTATTTGTATCGTTAATTTACAATCGCGTGAATTTTAACGCAGATTTGTGAATTCTGGAGGATATATGTCATTGTTTCCATCATTGTATTTATCTATGTACGAAGATATCACTGATTACTACGTTTCAATATGAATATGTCTGGAGAAATGAAGTCGCTAATCGATTCGTAGAATTTTCACAATTAAAATAATTGTCAAAAAAAATAAGCGGAGGAATTGTACAGAGAAATCTTCATTTCATAAAATTCAAGTGGATAAAAATCGTTGATAATAGAAATGTCTCGGCGATTGGCAATTATACCAGCCAAACGAATCAATCGCATTTAATTTCTATCAACAGACTCAACTGACCAGAGGAAAAATTAATATTTCGCAAATTTTTAATCTAACAATTCAAAGACAAATCGCATTGTCAACTCCAATCCTCGACTACCTTCAGTTCCGAAGATTAATTAAGAACGAGAAGTAGATAGGAAATTTCGATTTCGTAATAGTTACGTAATTTCATGAACTAATGTTTATGTTACTCGATTAATCTATTGCTTCAAACGAAAAAAAAAAGGGTAATTTAATAGGAATCAAATATTTCTCGACAATCTTCTACACTAAATCGCAATGAAAAAAAAAATTCCTAAATGCTGAATAGATTATATCGAGAATTCGTTGATGCCTCATTCCTTCTTCTTCTGCCTCGTTATAAATCTTGAGTAGTTAACGATATGTGCCAGTTATTTTAGAGGAACAAATTATCAGCAGGGATTTCTTAGATAAATTGACTAACTTTTAAAGAGTAAATGAAAATCAGAAGACGATTAAATCTAGGCAATTACGCGTTGAGATTGTGCTATGCATAATCAACACTCGCCGGACCTTTATACAAATTTAATATTGCACCACAATTCATTCTTAATTTTGGTGAAATCTCTAGTTTTGGATAAAAAGAAACTAATTGCGGCACAGAAATAAAATAAACGATAATAATTGTTGAGAGAACACTCATCTAAACGTCCCCTAAAGTTTTTTATGTATATACTATCGAGGAGTTGTAATATCTAGACCATTACCATCTCAATGACTTTATACAGTGAAATTATTAAATAAAAATTATACCGAAATTCCAGTTACCTAGACAAATATAAATTATAACGAATTATATACGAGATTTTTATTGATATAACTAAAGACGAAAGATTACCCAAAAAAAAAAAATTGCACTGTATACGCTTTTTGTTAAGAAAATTGCGCACAAATTTACACGATTAATTGGATAAGGCGATTGAATAACGAACTTGAGGACACGTTTCATCATAGTTTATTACTCAAATTTATTCTTACATATTTACTGCCGGGAAGAGAAGGAGGAATTACTTGCGAGATTATTACAATTTTCGAATTTTGTCGATTATAACTCGGCGTAAAATGTAAATACAATGGAAAATAAAAAAAAAAAACAAGGGATATTGTAAGAAATGCTGGATTCCCCCTTTCATTGGGTGGAAAGTTCAAGTTTCGAGAGCCACTGCATGATTTTAGTCATTGAAAAGTCACAAAAGACTCATGATTATAATATCTGTCTGAATTAAACGAGAATGGCAACTGGTGATGAGTTGCCTAAGAATTTCTTATTCCAAGTGCTTGCTCCAATTCCGCTCTTTTCTGTTGTACTTTTGTGTAGAAGTATCGGCAAACGGCCTCCTGCGCCCACGGTTGATAGTAAAATTCAGCTCTCCTCTCTTCCTCTGGATTACCAACGACATCAGTCATAGTCTTCAAGTCTCGTGTCTGAGAGATTATCCATTTGTTGATGAACTGCTGAGGATCCTTGGCGAAGCTCAAGAAAAATTCACGATTTGTCTTGAGTTGATTGATGGTCTCCACTGTCTCATGAATTTTATTGTCAAGACTCTGAATCTCTTGTTGGCTCGCTGTGGAGAGGAGGAAATTGTTCATCTGTGTTTTCAGGGTGTCATCAACCTCCACATCGATATCGTAACAGGCTGTCTGTTTAGTTTCAGTGCCTGTGAAGGTAAAATTAAATTGTCAAAAACAAATGGTCTCAAAGTTTAATGAGGACATGATGGAGGGAACCGGTTAACCTTCAACACTGATGACATGATTAATGACAATTGGATCTGGTGGATGCAGAAGAGGATTCAATCTCTGGGGTATCTCAGCGAATTTCATGCGCGAACAGGCGAATATTTGCTCAAGATACTTGTCACAATTTATAAACTCCCTTTCATGACTGTCCTGAAGTTTGTGTGTCTTTATGTACTGCCACAGGGCAGATATGATCACCGGTCGAGTCTGGGTATGAACCCCCAGTAGACGAGCAAGTCGTGGATCTAGTTTGAACTGAATGGCAGGTATTAAATTAATTGCATTCATTTTTCCGGCGTTTGGAAGTTAAGCTGCCCTCACCTGAAGTGGCTGATAATCGAGAAGAAGAAGAATAGTACAACGAACATTCTTGTCCCCAGGGCGTTTAACCTGGAAGCCATCAGTCTCTTGAGTTGTTAGCGTACGATGCCACTCAACCAGATGGTTATCCGGACCATACAGATCCTTGTCAAGTTCAATTACCAAGCTTTTGAAAAATGAAGAGAACTTCCGTTTCACCTAGTGAAAGAGAACATTATCAATTGGCCAAATGATTTTATTTTTAAGAATTAATAAGACAGATTGGAGAGCTGGGTAAAAATGGAGCCTCTTGACATTTAAAAAAATACTCCTCATTCAGAAATAAACTATTTTCAGTAAAACACACAAGAAATATTTTTTTGTGCATTTTTTCTACTTTAGAAAACAAATTAGACGATATTTGAACAAAAATCAAGTGGCCATTTTTTCCCCTGAATGCTTTACTGCCTCAATAGTCAACCTTATTAGGATCATTTTTTGTATCGTCCAATAATCGTCCCTCAACACGAAGTTCCCAAGATGCCACAGAGCCCTCTTCCCCCTCGCCTGCCTCCTTGGCAGGATAAAATGTATTGGAAATGAATATCCTTAATTTTCTCTTCTGCTTCATCGGACGTTTCAATGCCTCTTGTATATCAAGACGTTTACGCATTATCGTAGCATCCAATTTACGCTCAAATGCGAGAAGATCCATGTAAGCCTGTGACTCCGGCACCAAGTCACGTACTTTTTGGGGTAATATTTTGTCCGCCAACTTCTTCTTCTTCTTCGATGTGGAATGTGATAAATCACTGTTCCAAAAATACCTAGATGAGTTTTTGGTGGAAAATCATATGTTGAAAAATCAAAAGAAATTTTGAAACTTGTTTGAGTGTTTCGTTTGTGTGTGAGTCCGTGAATGCTGGTGAATGGCCAATGGCCAGGGTGCATGAATTACTGTTGGAGTTCCGAAAATTAAATGACTGAAAATTAAATCAATGAGAAGACAACGAAATTGAGGAAATTAAGGAAACGAAAAATCTAAATCAAGGATAAATAAATGATAAATGATATTTTTTTGGGGGGAGGGAGATTTACTCACGGTTTCTGTTGGGACATGGGAATACGCTGATCACCACTCCTTTTACCAGGAGGTGCAGGCATGGGACCTTGACGCATGTTGGAGTACGGCGGATTGGGCCTCATGATACCTCCAGGCCCTGGACCACCGCTGCCCATCTGGGGCGGTGGAGTAAAGCTTGATCTGGGCTGCATCTGCATAAAAAAGGAGTTTTAATCTCAGACTTTATAGCGAAATAAATATAATTTTATAACTATTGACCAAATAATTTTCTCCATTTTCCTAATAGAATTCTTACGAATTTAATTTTTCCTTGCAATTATTATTTTTGATTTATAAAATGCAGTAATCGACCAGATTGAGTAGTTTATCAGATAAATAATTATAGGAGAAAAAACTGTTTTAGAATTTAATATGGAGAAAGGAGTTTGGTCAAATGAAATTAATTGAGAAGCTTCTGTGGAATATTTACCGGAAAATTTGGCCCTGGATACTGTCGAAGATTCGGTGGTACAGAGGGTGGTGGGTATCTCTGTGGAGGTGGCCCATTGTTCCCAGCATTTGGCCCAGGGAACCTTTGCGCCATTTTTAATCAAATGACTAAAAACAAATGGTCAATTAAAAATTTACGAAAAAATATTTTTCACTGATTTCCATTTTGTCTAAGTTAAATACTTGTTGGAAATAAAATAGCAAAAAAATACGAGTGACCATTTTTAGATTGATTTTATAAATAAGAAAAAACTGTATACTCCCGTGGGAAAATTCCCAGGTCCAAGCTTCTTCAGATAACCTCAAATATTTTCACACTTTCAACACTTTTCCCAAGGAAAAAAACATATTCCAATGAATTCGAACGAATAATTTTCCATTAAAATATGATGATTTGGGTTTAAACTCTTCGTTAAAATACCAGAAACACCAAAAATGGTTTGATCACTCAGTGGGAGCTTCTCTCCCTGCCCCACGTTATGTTCCAACCCAGCAACAATAAAAAAACGTTGCAAAGATAATTCAACCTTCGATGAGTAATAATTAATAGATTTACCGCTGTAAAAACTCGTTGAACCACGTATTATCCACGAAAATTGTTTATGAATAATTACTCGGCTGTGCAACGCTCATTGAGACGTTCGCAAGTCAACGCAAAACGCAAAATTCTCTAGATATGGATTTCTAGAGGATAAACAAAGTCTCTAGAAAAACCATATAGATCATAGATGATAGATAATAGATAATAACGATCAGATAATCGGTTATCTAAAAAGAGCGCAAGTTTAATTTAAAATATAAGAAAATATAAAAGCATTAAAAAGTTGTAGATCGTGCCAACATGTGACAAAAGTACTTTCTGACGAATGCCACTTTGGCTGGAGTTCTAATTACGAGACAGAAAATGCTGTTTCGAGTCAAGGAGAAAAAAATTGTATTTCGTTTCAGGTCTTGTGCTAATGAGCACCGCAGCTTCAAAATTACGATTATAGAATCGTCGAATGTCCGATAGAATTTTAATTGAGACTCCTAGTGAGGAGGATGTTATAGAATTTCATCAGCTGAATTATTTCCAGTCTTTTGTTTAATTTTTTTGATGAGGATAAACGAGAGTGGAATGGCAAAAGCTTGGAAAACTTCAGCTGAGGAAGAGCTATAGAGAATATTTAAATAAATTAAGGTGTGTAGAAGAGCCATTTTACTGACTCCTTCCATAGAATAAATTTTTTCCCCCCCAATGAACCAAAAATTAATGGAAAATCCTTTGGAAATTCAATAGAAGTATCTAAAGAATTCATTGGGGTTTTCTATTAAATTTTATCATAGCTGAATTGAGGCCTCTAGAATATTTTTCTTTAGTTGGTGATGTAGCCAATATTATCTCCATTTTTGGCAACAAAAATTCACTCACTGCCCGTTTGTTTATGTCCAAAATGACTCACCGGCGTTGGATGAAAACAACCGCTCCGTTTTCATCTTTCGAACGACCTACCTTCGCGATCTGAAAGAAAATAAGAAAAGAAAATTAAACAATGGAAAATGGCGATAACAGGAGAATACTGAACGAAATAATCGAAATAAAATTACTCACGTAATAGTTTTAATTCCCTGGGAGGTCCCTGGAACCCTGCTTCTCTGAGAAGACACTAGATCACACACTGTTCACACACACAAGCACCACAAAAGTCAGGAAAAAATGGAAAAAATTGTCCAATTAAATTTGTAACACCACAAGAACCCCCTTTATACCCCATAAAGTTGCATTTCAATTAACAAAAAAAATAAGAATCCCCAAATTTCTCATTTATTTCCTTCTAAAATCACTGCTAGGTTACTTCACTTCCCCCACTTATCGAAGACAAAGGAACCATTTTTTTATTCGCCCTCCCTCCCCCCAAAATTGCCCTGAAGCTCCAGAAAAATCTCAATTTTCCCAAATTTATTGATTATAACCCAAAGCAACCCCACTTATTCCGGCAAAATCCCCTCCAATGCCTCCAAAAAACCAAAAAAACCTCCCCAAATTGACATTTATTTCCCATAAAAATCCCCATTTGTTCACCTCACTTTGTCCAACACACAGGAGTCCCCAATTCCGTCAGTGGCCCGACCAAACCGACACTGATATCCCAAAAAATTCTCAGTCTTTGCAATTTTCTCGATCAAAACCCAACGTAAATATTAATCACACAATAAAACCTCGTCTGGGTGGTCGCCCTGGGTAGTTTATTCGGTTACCCTTAGTCTTTGAACGAGGCACCAGTTTCCCACTAGAAACGTCGAGAAGGAGCCCACAATAGCAACTGAATTGGAGGGAAACTTTTCCTGCGCACCCGGTTCACGCGCCGGCACTCCGAGCAGTGCGCCGGCGTGGCCTCCCCTTCCCACTGGGACCCGACGCCGTCCGGGGTAGCTGGGCCTCTGTCCCCCTCAGTAAGAAGGGGGAGCCGGTAGACTAGAGTTCGAGTGTCGACAATCAAAACAAACACGTCCGTACACGATCGGCAATTGTTGTTATATTATTTGTAATGTGTTAGTCGTGTTAATAATTACAAAGAGACCTAATTTCCGTTAAATCTCGGTGTGATAATTAATTGTGAACTGCATTTTTGGCTGTGGCGTGTGATTTGTCACTGTATCGAAGTATTCATTTGTTTCAATTCCTGGAATTCGGGGGGGGGGGGCTCGGCGTTTCGGCGACTTCGTGTTGTTTTCCCCGAATTAGTACAGTCGATTCGGGGAATTTAGTTGCCAGAGGCAGTGAAATAAATCGAAATTGAGGTGTTTGTGCTTTTTGATGGCTACGGAGATAAAAACAAAGGAACATTTAGTCTCTCTATTTATTCAGCGTATTCACGGTATTATTGGAGATCGTCTCAGCTCTGCTGAAAAATGAACTTGAAAAATATGGGAGTGATAAAAATACCCGCTGATTTTTTTTTTTACCTCTACAAAGTGTTGAGGGCTTCAATTTACAATATTTAGAAACAAAAGACAATGTTTAAAAATTTTGGCAGGCGGTTTAGAGTGAAAATATAATTTTTTACGAGTGAACAAAATGGCGGACGACTGACAATAGCGAACTTTTCATTGTCTTCTTGAGTTAGAACAAATGAATTCCGATTTTTTTGTTGAAAAAATTATGGAATTACGGATTTTTCAGTGATAAAGTGATTTAGGGTTTTTTGGAAGTGTTTAAAGCTCAGATTTGACTAATTTTTTATTTTTTTTAATGGGTAAAATCATTAATTATTTTTTATTCTTAATCTTTCAAGTGTTCAGTGCTTTTGGGTGCCCTAAAAAAAGTGTTTTTTTTTTGGTGTTTAGTGCGTGCGTGTGTGTGTGGGTGGATATTTTTTGTGCACTTTGATAGTGTGTGGACATTTTACTGATGATACTGATGACTGAAGCTGAATTGGTGCCGGTGGGAGCAGTCAGCAGCTGGAGGCGGTGATGCAGTTGGAGGCCGTGATGCAGTTGGAGAGATTGGATCTGCTGGATTGAAGTCAAAGGTAGGAAATTTGTTCGAAAGGTGAAAACGAGAGCGGTTGTTTTCATCCAACGCCGGTGAGTGAGACCAAAATTTTATTTATCAGGTGGAAAAATTGGTATTCTTAAAACTTGTGTTTCTGATTGAAAATGAAAAATTGAGGGGTTTTACTGATTTGGGAAAATTCCAAGGGTGACACAACTTTTGTACACTTTTGTCAAGCTTTGTCACCCTACGACTTTACCTAAAATCCAAGAAATTCCTCCATTTTCTAATTTCAACTAACAAATTTTCTTTTGCGACTCCATGAGATCAGGGGCCTCATTTTGGACTCAGGAATAAGAATTGAATTGCTGAGCAATTATTGTCAAATATTTCTGGGTCGATTTTGGCCTGAGAATTTCTGTTATTTCTTTGTCTGAAGTCAACTTCGTTGGCAGAAAATCTTCTTCTCGGTGTAGGTGTTCCTACAATAACTCACAGGGAATTCTAATGACATT
>JAPYZN010000883.1:0-21551 GCA_030522865.1 Psyttalia lounsburyi
CGCAGGCGAGGGTGGTAAGCACGTGAGGAATGCTTGTCTGATTTTCCTTCCGAGGGTTGAATACAATTTTTCTGCCAAAATGGACGAAAGTGAGCGTTCTTAACCGAGCGAAGCGGGGTTAGTGCTCACTTTCGATCCATGTAGGCAGAAAAGGTTTTTATTTGCGATCGAGAGCCATTAACGTCCAAGATTAGCTGGGGTTTTGGTGTTTCGTAGGATGTACGCAATTTGAAATCACCATTTTTGTCGCGAATTTTCTCTTATGTTTTTCGAAAATTCTTTGAGGGGGGCCTGGCCCCTCTCGTCCTCTTTCGATCCACCAAATCTACTCCCACACACTCTGCGCCCCTTACTTTCACCTTCTCGGCTTTGGCATGAACTGCAGACTTGGCAGCCATTCGATACTGCAATTTTTATCATACAGAGCGAAAAAGTAATGTTTTAGAGCCCTTTGTGGGCGTTTCTCGCGATTTTTAGCCCTTTGGGTTTTTTCGATTTTCAACTGGTTTTTTTTTTGCTACGAAATATACTATTTTTTTAAATCGAAGCGCATTAATTTCACGCATGTAATGGTGATCATAACTGCGGTTGAGTGTCGGTAAATATTTTCATACAACTATAATCAGTGAATTTGTTTTAAACAATTTCGGCAAAATTCTCCAATTCAAATCGCCACTGGAAATGGCGGGTAAACCGCAGTTGGCGCCATCCCCGCGGCTTCCGGTTTCTTTTCGAGGCGTGCGTGCAGCAGCGTGCGCTCGTCGTTCTTTTCCGATTCCTCAAAATGGTAAGTTACTGTGAAGTTTATAGCTCGTCGATTCAAATCCATTGTAATCGACGATTTGCGCTAACATCCGATGATTCAATAATTATCAAATGAAATTAGCAATGTTGGTTTATTAAACGACAATGTTATTTATTCACAGGGTATCGACATCAATCATAAAAACGATCGCAAAGTGCGACGAACGGAGCCCAAGTCCCAGGATGTCTACCTGCGACTTTTGGTTAAGGTATTGTTGTTATTTATTTTATTTTATAAACATTTCACTCAATAAGATTATTATCCAGAGTTCATTCGTGTTTTGGGACGGTTATTTTTCGGAATTTCGGGGACATTTTGAGGAGTGACATTTTGGAGGTTAGGTTGCATCAAGTGTCAATGCACATTTTCAGCTAATCATCTGTTTATTCAACGCTTTGGAGAAAAACAGGGGCAAAACCGGTGTTTTATTACGTGTTTAAAGTGTTTATGAAGTTGTCTTTAAATGAGAGGATGTTTTTTCTTTGAAGAGCAGGAAATTCTGGTGGTTCATTACGAGCTCAGACACGGAACAATCGATGAATTTATTGGTGTTGTTACTTTTAGAAACGTAAAATAATTTTTCTTCTTTTGTTTTTGTCTGCGAACTGCACTCTGTGTCTGTCCACAATCGGACTGGTCCAATTTGAATGTTCGCTAGATTGAACGAGTAGTCAGCTTTCCTATTCTGGCTCTTGGAGTTCACTGAGAGTCAATTATTCTAGCTGATACAATTATTTTTTCATTAATAAATTTCTTAAATCTTCATTTATTGTACACCCCATGAGATTTTTCACTCCTTCAATTATTAATCCCTGAATTAAATACGATATTTATCATTCGTTGAATTGTTCAAGTTAATTGCGTATGGAATAATAAATAATAGTAGTAATCAATAATTAAAACCGTTACAATTATTCCGAAATATGCGAACAAAACACGAGTGAATTTAATTGGGAATTTATTTGATTAATTAGCAGGCTTTTTTTTTATTATATTGGGAAATATTTAATTGTTTTTTTCTCAAATGCAGCTGTACCGTTTCCTGGCCAGGCGGACCAGCGCCAAGTTCAATAAAATCATCTTGAAACGGCTCTTCATGAGCAAAATTCACAGGCCTCCAATTTCATTGGCGCGTGTGGTTCGATTCATGAAGAAACCATCACGGGAGAATTGCATTGCTGTCGTTGTCGGTACAGTCACTGATGACGCCCGGATTTTTGAAATTCCAAAATTGACAGTGAGTTAATTTATATTAATACTGTATTATTATATCAATACTAATTCAGTAATTTATTAATATAAATAAATTAGGAAATCATTTGCTCCCAGCAAAAAAGCCAACAAATTCTTCTCTCCTTGAAAACCCACAAATTTAATTAATCATTTATTTCCTTGATTGCCCAAGGTCCATTTAATTGATGGGTTATTTATTTTTTTGAAAGGTCTGTGCTCTTCGGGTAACTGAGAAAGCCCGTGGGCGCATTCTTAAAGCTGGAGGTGAAATCATCACCTTCGATCAGTTGGCTTTGAAGGCGCCAACGGGGAACAAGACCGTTCTTGTACAAGGACGTCGCAACGCCCGTGAGGCCGTGAAACACTTCGGCCCGGCTCCTGGTGTACCTCACTCGCACACCAAACCCCTGGTCCGCTCCAAGGGCCGTAAATTCGAGAGGGCACGTGGTCGCAGGCGTAGCTGCGGCTACAAAAAGTAGACGATTATACTCAGCCTGCCTCGATTTTTTTCCCTTACAACAACAGTTCAAATTCATGTTTTTCTTGTGTACGAAAGGCGTGGGAGAAATAAATTGTGGTAATCGTACTTTGTTTTTTTTTTTTATTATTTTTTTATTACTTCAATTTATGCATCGACTGCTTTTTTTGCGAAGACATTTTTTGAGTTAAAAGAAATTCAATCATTTATCGATTGTTTTTCGTTGAATTTGAAGATAATTTTAGAATATTTATAAACCAATCTGAGAGATCGAAGGAATTAATCGAATTATTATCATCTATTTTCAATGAACAAAATAACAATCGTTTTTCATTGCGAGGAAGTCAAATTACCCATCAATTCCTCAACTCATCTTCTCGCCATTCTCCCCCACCTCCTCTCCCCCCACTTCGCCCTCCTCCATCTTCTCCTCGTCATCGTCTTCCTCGTCGGCCGGAAGTACTTCTGGAAAGTATGCGTTGGCCTCCTCAATAGCGATATCTGGATTTTCGCTGACGTGATAGGGCCCAATTCCGGCGAACGTGAGGAAGGCCTCGGAGCCGACTTTTCTCACGACACAAACGAACGCCTCGTACCCAGTTTTTTCCTCGGCATTGGCGTCAAACTCCTCGATGGAGTTCGCCAGGAGTCTCGCCTCCCCGGGCTTATCCCTCTCGAAGATACCGAAGTGGAGGACCTCGGACTCTTGCATCGCGAGAACTACCTTCAGTTCGTTTTTTCGAGTACTGTCGAACTTGAAGACCATTATTGGAGCCTTCTCGGTCTTGTCTTCGTACTGGAATTCAATTTTGATATTAATTGTTTTTCCATCATTAATCGTATTATAATTCATCATTATTTATTATTTATCAGTAACTTCATGGAGGATACTATTGCCACTTCAATTTCAACTGAAAAATCCGAATCTCTTGCTCTTGTTCACATTTTCTGGTTTTTATTGCGAAAAATGAAATTTTTCGTCCCAGATTTTTTACAATATTCAGCTGGTGAAATGACTCACGGGAAATGTCGTGTCCAGATACTTCTTGAATATCGTCTTGAAGAGGGCTATTTTGTTCAGGGCATTCGGGGTCGCCCAGACCACGGGGAAGATGAAATTCTCCTTTCCCAAGGGAATCGACGCTGGCTTGTGTCGCTCTGCAAAACTTGAGTAATTATAATTATGAAGTATTCATTCGTTCAGTCGTCTTAGACATGATCCGCAATTATTTGTCTCATTTTTCAATTAAATAGAATGTCAAAGGGAATTTTTCCCCAGCTCAACAAATTTTCTAACAAAAATTAATCGACTGTAAAAACTGATTAATCAGTTAATAACAAACAGTGGAAATTATTTGGAGACTCATTTTCTAAGATTTTGGTTAACTGGATTTATAGGGAAGACATACCAACCCTCGGGGATTTCATCCCCAATCAGCGGCAGTCGTGGCTCGCCGAACAATAAATTCAGCAGATACTGTTCGACACTCATTTCGGGTCTGTTCTCCCCCACCTTGAGTCGCATAAATAGACACTTGCCCTCGGTGAGAAGTTGCTTGGCCTCTGGAGTCACTATCCAATCAGACTAAAAATCAACAGCTGAGTGTGGGGATTTTTAATGCAATTGAGTTAATTTTTATTGAGAGTTTATGAACCTCAGCGAAAATTTTGGCTATCAAGTCGTCATTCAGACGTTTCCTAATTTCTTGCTCCACTAGGTAATTCTCGGGCAGAACATTCTCTATTAGGTCCACGTAAGGGGGACTCGCTCTCTTGTCTCTTCGGTGGCCCTCCTCGTCCTTGAAGACCCACGGGTACAGCAGGAGACAGGTCTCGTCGAGGAGGGACGTCATCAGATGATGCATTTCCGCTTCGTATCTCGCCACTGCCTCAGACTCTGCAATCATTTTTTTTAATAATTTCATTGTTTGAGGAAATCCTTGAAGTTCGCTCGAGTTATTTGCGTACCCTTTTGCGCCTTCTTGGCGGCTGCTTTAGCGATCCTCTCCTCCTCGAGGATCGTCAGCCGTTTTTGCTCCTCGGGACTCCTCTCCGAGATCGGAATGCAAAACTCGTGATCCTCATTTTTCTGAACTTTGTGAATCTCATCCGTCAACATCTTCTGGAGTTCCGGGCAGAATGCGCCGAACATCAGGTTCACCATCATTCCATTCTGAACAGGATAATTCATTTTTTCATGGCTAAATTCATTAATTTATACGGATTATTTATTTTAATCGAGAGATTTACGTGAATGAACATCCAAGTTGGCTCACTCTTTCCTCGGAATCTCTCGAGGTCTGAGATGTGGTCGCACTTGGCCTTGATAAATATTTTAAAAAATAATAACAATAATAATTAGCGGAAGACAACATTATAATTGAGGGGAGAGAAATTTGATTTGAAATTGGAACGCCGACAAAAATGTCAATTTTTAATCATTAATGTTTCTGTCGAAAGGAAAGTAACAACTATTCAATTGATAATTAATTATTAGTTTTTATTTTACTAGAAAAAACGAGCTCTGTTTATTTTCTTTGAAAAACGCGAGAATTAACTGGATTTTTTTATCTGCTGAAATTTTGGGGGTTTAGGGAATTTTTGGATTCTCAAAAGATAAAAATTACTTCTGCATTCACTCACTATAGCATAACTCAGAAGATCACCCCCGATTTCCATTTTAATTTTCTTGAGTATGCTGACCATTCCACTGCAGGGTCCACACCAATCAGAATAAACGTCGACAACTGATAGAGCAGGGGGAAAATTGACAAAATAAATTTGGGAAAATGAAAAATGTAGCGATCAAATTCTCGCAGATATTTTTGGAATTTACCAACGAGTCCCTTCCGCTCCATGATCTTCGCCCACTCCTCATCCGTGGAGACTTCCGTTTGGAGAGCTGCCGGTGCCGCTTTCTTCGCCATCCTCCGCTTCCCCTTGAGCCCACCCTGGACATCGCAAAAAGAATTCTCTTAATTAATTTCTAATGAATACCTTGAGATCTGAGACGGCTCAAAATTTTTGTTATCAGATTTTGCGTAAATTAAAAATTTCCAGAAGGGATAGACGAGCTAAAAATGAAGGGGAACTCGGTCGAAGGGCAGAACTTGGTCAAATCGTTAAAAAAAATATTGTTACCCTCTTTCCCCTCAACATTTTGATTTCGTAATTGTCTACTCCCTCATAAATTCCTCGAACGAATTCTTAATCGAATAAAGCTCGGGCCCCACGTGCACTCGTCCGAGTCCATTCTCCAACTGGTGCTTGTGGTTTTTGGCGTGTCCTCGGGGATCGCATCGACGACTTGGAGGGCGGCACGCGACGTCACGTGGAGAAATATTAAGACCCATCAGAGGGGAAAAAAAATCAACGAGTGCCTCCCCCGAAAAGACAAGAGAGAAGCTAATTATAGTTGGGGTCGGGGGGTGGAGGGAACTCAACAGGGAAAAGAGCACATCCACCCCTATCTCTGATCATAATCGAACCGCTGAAGAGATATTTATTCGAATCTACTGGAAATATTGCCTTATCTTTGATTCAATCTCCAGGGAAATCAGACCTCCAGATGTTTATTAGTGGTCTTGAGAGCTTCCAAGGAGATTTTCTTTTTTTCTGGTGACGAAGTTAGCTCAGTCCCTTCGATTTTAGGTCGTGGGATTTTTTGTTCGTTTGGAAATTTGGGGCCAGTAATTCTAACATTTTTGTTGAAAATTGGAATTAAAAGATATCAATCAAGTGATTAATTTTTTATTGAAAGTTCTTCAATTTCTATCAACTCCAGAAATTTTATATCTTATGTAAACAATTCTTTGGTTTTTTCTATAGAATATTGTTTACTGAACCTTTAATTAGGAGTACCAAAAATGAATAAGAAGTCCAGAAGACTTTCGAGAGTCTCCAGTTGAACTTTGCAAGTGTCTTAAATTGAGATTATCAAACGTCTCAACTTAAAATCTCAGAATAATTACTTTTTAGACGAAAGACATTCCCATTAATTTCTTAATTACTTCCTCAATTCTCCCAATATATTGCCCTCCCTCCCTAATTAACAGCTCATGCAATCTTTCCACCAAACTCAACTGAAAAAAGAGGAAGAAAGACTTTATTCTACTCCTACATAAGATACCTGAAGTTATATCTTAGTTGCACTGCGTGACTCTCCTCCCAGCCGTAAATTTTGCGGTATTTCCAAGACCAATTTGCCTGAAAATAGGGCAGAATGTAATGAATGCCTGGGCATATCTATTCCACCTAATTGTCCTGTCACAAAGACAAAATAAATGCACATGCATTGGATATTTTACTTGCTTATTTACAACAGCTGATGATACCTGAATCGATAATATTTATTCGGTGTACATGGATTTTCGTGTTGTTGCACGCTAAGTTCATTCGATCGTGACACCAGAATAATACCACTGAGTTAATGCTCACCGGGAGGCAACATTCGTGTTACCTCTTTAGCCATTAGTTTGGGTAAATAACGACAAATTGTCATTCGCCAAATTTTTCTGGTGGTCTTGACAAGAAGACGGGGTGAACTACGTCATCTGCAGGGAAAAGGGTGGCTTATGAATTATTAGAAGTGACAAGACCGGAATTTATTGCCAGGAAATTTTTATGCAATACTCACGCGAAGTCATAATTTCGAGTCTTGAGAGACGAGGATTTGGTGCCTTTCTTATTTTTTTTATGAGGATTTTTGGGATTTCTGGGGGCTGATTGTTGGAATGCGCAGTTTTCTTCGGGTGGTAGGCTTCTCACGTGAAGCGGAAACATCGGGGGTTGCCCGGGATACAGGAGTTTTGCGTGTGGAGGGCACTCCAGGTACTGATTTATGAGATTTGGGATTTGAGAAGAGTGACGTTCAATGGGTTCGGGGGAATAATGCAAATTCAAGGGATTTTTTGGGGGCAAATATTTTTACATAAATGTTTATACTATTTATTTATTTATTTATGCAATGGAGAGCACTCGATGCGCCCAAACACGTGAAGATTTGCGTACACAAAAAGCGTCTTCTGTCCTAGTCGCGAGTGTAGCACAATGAACACTTCAATCGTTTATAAAAATCGTAATAAATAATTGAATTATGTTCTAAAATTCTACAATTTTTCCTTCGAAAGTATGAGTCTGGCTCTTGGTAATGAGCATATGCTGTACTCAATTGACCCATCAGTTTTCGAGTTCTGAATTTTTTAAGAATAAACAAAATGCGTCGTTTGCCCTCACTCCGAATTTGCGACATTTTCCTGCGAAATATTCGTCTGGAAAATTACCATAAAATCGCAGGACAACCTGGAGGTGATATCCCACATCAAAACTCCCGCCGTCAATACCCCCTCTCGTTCCCCGCGTTCCCACGTCCCACCACCTCCTCGACAACACAGGAATCTAACAATGGCGCGTGTTGTGCGCGGGTGTAGTTTGACAGTCGCTTAACACCTTTGGCGAAAAAAAATGGCAGACAAGGACAGTTCATCAGGGGGTGGATCCCAGGAGAATCTCGCTGTCGACGCCATAAACCTGGACATCGAGGAGGTAACTCCGCTGCCCTCCCACCCGTACCCCTAGCAGCCAAACTAACCTCAACCCTTCCCTTATCACCCGGACCTAAACACAATCAGCTGTTGGCGAAAATAACACCCCCCCCGAAAAAATGATTACTTTAAATCTCCCCAGCTGGACGATGCGGAGTACGCGATACCAGCGGTGGATCATCTTCCGACCCTGGAGAGTATCCTGACTGAGCAGGACACCGGCGAGCTGTCGGGAACGGAGCTGGACATTGGGGCGGCCTCGGCGGAGGCGGTAGACGGCAGCGAGACAACGAGTGTCGGTAGCCTGCTCTCCCTCAACTCCCTGAACAAACCCACCCCGAGGAATCCCGAGATTCCCCTGTCTGGGGTGATCCTGAAGCACGCGATAATGCGAGGCGTAACGTCCCAGATAAAATCCGCCTCGGAGAAGGTGAATGCGGGACTGGCGAGTGCAGTAGCTGCCGGGGGAGACCTATTAATAATTGGTACCAGTCACGGTCTCCTTCTGGCCTTCGACTCGAAGCAAACGCTCAGATGGTGCAGCCAAGAGGCACGACACCAGGGGGCAGTCTCCTCGTTGGGCTTCAATCACGATGGGTCTCGACTCCTCGCTGGCTACGCCAGGGGCCACATCCTCATGATCGACAGCTCGAGTGGCAAAGTATTGAGAACATTAACGGAGGTCCATCCACCTGGTACAGCTGTTCTGCACGTGAAATTCACGGACACACCGACTCTAGCCCTCTGCAGTGACAGCGGTGGCTCAGTATTTGAGCTGAGTTTTACGAGGGTAATGGGAGTGAGGGGATGCGACTCCAAGTGTCTCTTCAGTGGATCCAGGGGGGAGGTCTGTACGATGGAGCCACTTCTGTTGAACAGCCTACCGAGGCATCCACTCAAGAGTTATACACTTGTCGCCCTGGCCACCCTCTCCAAGGTCATTGTCGTCTGCATTCGACCGAGAATGAGGGTTGTCCTGACGCATCCTCTGTCGGGGCCGACAGTGGCACCTCCCCAGGTCTCCTGGCAGCTGGTGGTCATTCAAGCGCCGGATGCCACGAGGGTCATCGATCCCGTTCTCGCTCTGGCTCGGGATACAACTGTTCATTTTTATCAGGTCTGCTCGGAGGCCGGCTCCAGGGTCAGACTGAGCCCGCTGAGGAGGATGACATTGGCCTATACCATCAGCAATCTTCGGTGGCTTAATACAAGATCACTGGCTGTTCTTGATACCCAGGAACGCCTCCACCTGATCGATGTTCGAACGCAGGAGGATCTGGAGACGATTGACATGAATCCCGTGGGGATATCTTACGCGTCGAGCCACTTCAAGGGTCTCTCCACCGGCGGCAATGTCTCCAAGGCAATGGCCCTAGCTGGAGAGCGCGCGTGCTACAACAGTGTCATCACTTATGGGAGCCAGCTGTTGCTGTTGGGGACGAGGAGACTTCATGTGGTATTTATCAGGACGTGGTCGGAGAGATTGCGCTATTTGACGCTTCAGAAGAGATTTCCCGAGGCTTTAGCGCTTGGTTTGTCGTTTCATCAGGACAAAGGGAAGGCTGTGGTGGGTCTGAGTGGTCTCAAGAAGGTCAGGAAACGATTGACCTTCATCAAGACGAGTGAAGTGTTGCTCCAATACATGCACGAGTTCATAAGATCACCAGGGGATTACGGCAATGACACCGAGATCATCGCGACTTGTGTGGATTACGCTGTTCAGCTGGAGAATAGTCATCTGTTGTTCGGTGCACTCTGGGATCTCGTGTCGGAGACTCCGGGGCTTAAGGCGAGCTATCTGAGGGCACTCGAGGGTCCACTCCTCGACGGAAGCCTGTTACCGAGGCTGCCGCCATTGATTGCTCAACAATTCGTTGAGTTGTACGATAAGGAGGAGAGATTGGAGCCTCTGCAGGCGGTCATTGTTCTTCTGGACGTCGATTGTTTGGACATTCACCAGGTTACGACGATCTGCAGGAACAGGTGCCTCTGGGAGGCGCTCATACACCTGCAGACAGCGGCTTTGGGGGACTTTACTGCTCCCATTCATCAGCTGATGCCCGTCCTCCAGAATCTGCTGATGAATACGAAGGAGACATTGCCGAGGGAGTGCATTAGGCTTGGTAATGCTCTTCTTGTTTACGCCAGCTGCTGCCTGGCTGGCCGGGGCTTTCCTCGGGGTGATCTCCCCGAGGATCAGCCCCAAAAAGCCAAGGCTGAAGTACTCAGGGCACTATTGTCACAACATTCCAGCCTCGCTGAGGACAACGAGCGTCAGTATCCATATCTTAGGACTCTTCTGAGATTCGATGCCCGAGGCTTTCTCGACGTCATCTCCATGGCCTTTCAAGAGCCCGAATTCAAGACTGAAATGGGATTGCGGCAGAGACAGAGACTCGTGGACATTCTATTGTCCATTGTCATGCCAACGACTCCAGTGAGCCCAGACAGTCCAGAGTATCTCACGAGTAACCAGAGAGCAACTGTCCTCGTCTTTGTTGCTAATGAAATGGCAGAGGGGACTGTCTCCCTGGAGTCCTCCACTCTCAATCGACTGATCGAGGTCCTCTGCGCCGATACGGGGGACATCGTCACCAGGGACCAGAAACTAGAGCGAGAGAATGCTCTGCTGGAGCTTCTCAATACCAAGAAACTGAATGGAATCACTGATAATACAATATTAAATCTCTCCCAGAGAGCGAAATTCTTGAGGGTTGCCGAGGTGGTCTATACGGCTAGGGATGACTGGGTATCGGTCTGCAGGTGTATCATTGGAGATCACTATCGGCAGCACGAGGTCTGGCAGTGGCTGGAGAGACTGCCAAATGGACCTTTTCAATCTGTTCTTCTTTCACACGCGTCAACGCTTGTTGACCTTGACGCCGACAGAGTTGCCGGCTTTCTCAGTAGAATTCCCGCTAAATTGTCCGCCATTTTGGACAAGCTGAGACACGAGACGAGACTGGAATTTTCATTGCTCTCTGCTTTGTATCACAGTCATCAATTCAGGGAGGATGAGGAGGGGAAACTGGAGCTGACGACCCAGCATCTCGAGAGGTTTCTCACCCTCATGTGCCAATATGATCCTGATGCTGTGGTTGATCATGTCAATGGGGTACACGGCTGCCGACTGGACGAGGCTCTGAGGATTGTCCGGGAGGCCGGGCACAAGGAGGGGACTGCAGTTATGTTGGAGAAGATGGGGAACTACCAGGAGGCCTTCGAGCTTCTTCATGGGGGCCTCCAGGAGAGACTGGGACTGTATCATCAGGGAACGATGGGGGAGGAGGAGCTCGTGAAGACGACGGCTCAGGTCTCGGGACTGTGCAGAAGGGCCGCGGGAAATCTCGACTGGATGCCACTGGTGGAGACTGTTCTCCAGCCCCAATCTGGCGGCAATCAGCGGATCGAGAAGCTCAGGGGACGACTGCTCAAGGTTGTCCTGGAGGCGCTCAGTGGCACCACTGCACTCTCCATGGTCTTGGAGAAGATTCTCAAGCATCCGCTCGCCACTTCGGGGACCATTGGCGATATCAGGCAGCTGCTGACGGGGGTTTTGACGCACTCTAGGTACGAGCAGGTTCTCGTGGAGACCACAGCCAGACTTGTCAGCTTGGAGTTGCATGAGGCCTTGAAGAAGACGCTTAGGTAGGTGGCAGGGGATTTTGGATTTTTTCGGAAGATCACGGAATTCATTTAATTGGGGGGGAGAATTGTTTGGAAATAATTCTCAATATACAGAATAAATATTTCTCCTGAATATTTTCCTCAGAGATTCTGGAAGAGCTTGTGCAAGTGCTTCATTGGTATGTCCGGTGTGCAGACAGGTACTCACCCAGTCTACCGACTACACAGTGTTCTTTGGCTGTGGCCATGGCTATCATTCCCACTGTCTAGGAGAGAGAAAGCTCTGCTATAAGTGCCTGAATGACAAGGGTTGGGCACCAGTAGCAACAAATTATCAAGTGCCCATTCCGAGGGCCCCGGAGAGGCCCCAAATATTACCACCAGCTTTCATGCGTCGACGTGAACTCACTCTGAGACTCGGTGCTCCAACAGTACTGCCCGATCTTGAGGGAATCTTTTGAAAATCAACGTAATTCAATTTAAATCTAGTCTCAAATCATTCAGAAACATCCCACAGGATATTAATCTGATACTCAAGACATTCATATTTGTATATTGATTATTGTTATTTTGTCTCGTAAATTTTTTCTTTTGTTTTCTCACTGTCGGGACATGTTACGGTGTCATTGTATCATATTTATAAATCTATTGATAGAATTTATGATTCATGGGAGAGAGTTTATTCTAATTGATTTGCGGAGGGAGTCTGGAATAAAAGAAAGCAAGATCACATGTCGTGTTTAATTTGGGAGATATTCAAAAGTTTATCTCAATATTTTCCCCGTATTACAAAGATAATTCAACAATTGGCGAGGGCTGAATTAATTTCATTAATTAATTCAATTATCAATTAAATTAATTTCATAATTAACTGCATTAATTAATTCGGAGATTTGTCCTTGTGAAGAGAACTGAAAAGTGGTAGATTGGCCAGTCTCTTCACTTGAGTTCTCTTTGTATTTTTGGTAATGAAGACTGGCTTCTTGGTATTGCTCTCTTTCAACACAACAGCAGGATCCTCGGGCTCCCAGCCGAGAAGTTCCTCGGTGAGGAGGGACGAGACCTTGGAGAAGACCCCCAGCTGTTGGTCCTTGGGTGGGAGGAGGCTGTTGCTCTGGGAGAAGGCCTCCACCGTTACCTCCAGACCCTGGAGGTAACTCGTGATCTTCGGGGTCGCCAGGTACTGCTGGATACGCTTGTCACAGCCCTCCATGTCGTTCAAGAGCTTGGAGATCTCGTTGCAGTAGAGGAAACCCTGGACGAGAAAATCACTGTCGTATATCATCTCTCCGATTTGTAGGGACACTTGGATTGAGGATGTTGAGCGCTTCAGGTCGGCTAGGAGAGATGACAGGGGCACACCGTACGCCGATCTACTCACCATCGAGAGGGTCGAGTGCTCGTCGGTTATCTGGAGGAGGATATCAAAAATTATTTGAAAAGTTTGCGGTCTTTTGAGGCAAAACCGCCGCCATCTTGTGAAGCGTACATTAAATCAAGATGGCGACGACACCTGTTAACCCTCTGGCATTTGAGAAAAAATATTTTTAATAATTATTTTGTCTCTAATTATTTTATTTATTGATCAGGAAAAGGATTTTCCATTCGCTTTTGCTGATTATTTTGGAAATGGGTGGATTTAGGGGAAAATCGGACAAGATATTTTTGGGAGAGAACATTGACAACAAAAAAATCCTCTGATGAGTGTTTTTATAGCATCAATTACTTCTGGGCTAATTGGAGAATTGTCAGTGGATTATTTTCTCGTTTTATGTACCTCTTTAACGGTTTTTTTCCAAGATTCTTGGATTTTTTCCACGAAGTCAACGACTTCCTGCTTCCTCTCATCCTCCAAGCGCTCCGATAATTGCTTCAACGCTTCAAGTTTAATTGATAAATTACTGGAGACCTCCTTGAAACTCAGGGGAATCATCTCCAGCTCAGAGTCGATGAGAGCCACTTGAGGAGCCTCATGTCTCAAAATAGATAACTATAACAAATATTATAAACAATTTCTGCAAACTAATTCACCCGTCAAAAAATCCAACAACTCAACCGAATTAAAGTTCCTAATGTCGTCCATATCTCGAGAATTTGTCGCGTTACGAAAAAATGTCATAGGCTCTTTTCTATAGTCCACAAAATTCTCGACTAAAAATTTCTTGTGACATTTTTCTCTAATCCGCGTCTTCATCGAGTTATTCATGATACAAACTCTTACTAATTTGGTACTCATCTCTTTTTGGGGTGAAAACAAAAAATTACGGCTCATTCTTTACGTTTTTCATTAGCGTCTCCATCAGGGTCGCTTGATCCTGCAGAATTATAAATTCCGTGCACTCCTCGACCTCCATTTTTAATAAACTAGATTGAGAAAAAAGCAAAGGGCGAAATAACAAAAGACAGTCATTTCTCTCTTTCATTCTCTTCATTTTCCTCTCTTTTTTCCGCAATTTTATTACAACAGCCAGTTTGAATTTTCACACCAGATTAAATAATTATACAAAAGTTGTGTTTAATGAGAGACTGACTGTCTCGACATACACAAATCAATTCTGGCGGCAATTCTCAATGAATTTTTTCCCAGGTATCAAGTGATGAAACAGAATGAGTCGATTTTCCTCCAGGGAAAATTAACTTTTCCTAAGAATCCAAGGGATATACCAAAAATTTCACTCCAATCATTTTCATAGATCAGAAAATTTCCTACGAAAAATCTCTTTACGGAAATGACTCCATCTCCCCCAGATCAAAAGATATTCAACAAAAACAAATCTAAAAAAATCGATTTGTCCAATTTCACCACTTGATTCACAAAATTTATTTCTTTTAAATAAAACATGTCATTAATTCATAAATTCCTAGTCGTTTACAATTAATTACGCAGCCCCTATACTTAATATAACACTTGTCGCATTTTATTCATGTCTTTTTTTGGCTAGTATTAATTCGTAGATTAGTAAAACGAGGTAATGATTTATTAAATGTGCACACCGAGGGTAATCAATATCGATACTGGGTAAATAGGAAAAATATTACAAATTGACATTGGGGGATTATATCAATCCCCCGGTGTACATCAACATCTTGTCCTCACTTATCATTTATCCCGCCCTTTACCAGTTGTAAAAGGCCTTAAAATTAATTACCTTCTCTCTCTCATTGTTTTTCTTTTATTAATTTACAATTTACCACTATCGTTACACTAGGAATAATCATTATTTCCCTTAATATTTGCTTCTGTAGATTTTACTTTTTTGTTTAATTTTTTTTAATGATAATTACTTAGTCATTATTGCTGAAAGCGCCTATAGGCATTTAACGCTTCAGTAAACGCTGAATTAACAAGATGAAAATGATAATGAGTTCAATTGTCAACTGTTATCTAATTAATTCTCTTAATTAACTGTATAATCAGGCGCGAATGGGGGAGCATGATGAATTACGTCAGATGAAAGAAAATGATTTTCCCTTGAATTTTCGTCCTGGGGAGCGGAAATTTAGGGGATCTCTCAACTCATTATTTATTAATTAATTGTATTAATTATTGTTGATAGAAACGAATGTAAAATTGTATATTCAGTTCTGTTTGTGGGCTTCAGGTCAAAGCCGAGGGTTTATTCTGTATCAAAGGGGCACAATTCTGCTGGGGTCAATTTGTTAATGAATTAGGACGGATTTACGTGTTAGTTTGCTTATTTTTTTTTTATATCAAAGTGTCTAGCCTTCCAGGAACTTCTTCATTAACGGCAAGTTGAGTCTTTCAGTTCTTACAGTAGTGTCGAGGTGCAAATATTGGAAAATAGTATGAAAACAAATGGATTGGGTGAAGGAGAAAAGTATTTTGAGAAATTCATTGCGTCATTATTTTGTTAATATCTTCGGTAATTAAAGGGTGAAAGATATTTTTTATAGGGGAAGTCAGGCTCTACAAAAAATATCTTCTGATTATTTTCGATAACTTCAAATTTTCTTAAAATAATCGAGAATAATTGAAAATTCAGAGGTTTATCAAACCCATTTGTAGTTTATTTCGGTAATATATCCCGAGAAATGAGGTTTATCAGAAAATGCCAGAGAAACTTTCTCTGGCAAATTTAATTATTTACAACAAAGATCTTATGACATTTTTCTATAAACCTGATAGTTTCGCAGATATTAGCAGATTAATTAATACAAAATTCTCCGATTTCCATGTTTAAAAAAAAACGAGGGAAATATTTTTCTTAAATAAGTCCGAAGGGACGAGATTTATGGAAAAATGTGATAAAATAGTATTTCCAGAGTGCTCAACGGGCTACAAAAAATCCTTACAACATTTTCCGATAGCTCCGGTAGTTCCGAAGATATTCGCAAAATTGTAAAATCAGTGGTAAACTAATCTTCCCCTTCACCATTTGACAAATGACATAAATGAATGTTTAAACATCTTCAGAATAATTGAGGCCCAGCGAGGACCAGAACAGTCATTTTCCCCCGAGGTAAACAATTGTGACCTCAATAAAAAAAAAACAAATTATGTATGCAAATGCCTAACTCCCAGGTTAAATATTGCTCGAGAATGATGTAAAATCATTTCTCATTATGTTTTCTCTCGTTAGTATTTAAATTCCCCTAATTCTATCATTCTATCTACGTTGCCAGTGTTCGCGATTGTGTCCGTGATATCGATAATGCTGTCTGTAATTACCACCGTGACGTGGACGATTGTGACTGGAAGTGTTGTAGTAATTTCGTCGATGGTAGGAGCCATTGTTGGGTCGATTCCACGTTTTGCCATTCTGGTATTCTTGAAAGGGATTGTAACCAGGATTTGATCGGCCCTCGTACTCCCGATGACTCTTCAATTTCTTGGTTCTACCCCGATCCATCTCCTCGTCGTCAGGATCGTGATGACGTTTGCGCTCCTCTCGCCTCTCGGTATCCACCTCACGCTCCAGGTGAGATCTGTTGCCGTTCCAGTTCGTAACTGTTGAAGATAAAAAAAAAAAATTGAAAAAAAAAGAAGCGAAAAGTCGGGGAAGTTCTCTCGATAGAGACAGTTTCTCAATTTTCCCTCGTGGAATTAATTGATAAATGGATAATTAATAATCCACTGAATTTTTTTAATTTTTATAACTCGATTTTTTTTAAGTTAAACAAAGACGTTTTCCTCTGCTCTCCAAATTCAATAAACAATCTCCTGATAAACGAAAAAAAAAACTACATAGACACTTGTTATAATCCACCAACATGTGATATATATTCTGATAAAAATTTAATTTAAACCACAACATGAAAATAAATTAATTCTTCAGGGAATCCAAATCCCCAGTGTCTTCCTAATACACCGATTAGATAACTTTGATGGATTTGATTTATCAATAATCCGGGAATCACGTGCAGATATCTCACGACATGCGCTACAACGTCGCCTCGATTCTGATGTAAAACTGGCACGGTTTGATGTCATCAAGGGCTCATTTTGTTTTTTAATTGTTATTATTTTCATGTACTGACCCGATGAGCTTCCATATCCCCGATGTGACATTTTCAGTAGATGGGAGACAGTCTCTGAACGATTTGTACCGTTGAAATTACGAGGAGCTGCGGCACTTGGTGCTGACGTGTGATTTGATTTTCTGTTCTCTTCCCTAAAAACAAACAAATCAATTCCCATAAATTCAATTAATCTAGAACAATGCCAATATGTTCAATAGGAAATTAAACAAATAAATGTGGGGACATGATGATAATTCGAGATTTAATTTGACATTGACGACAGAAAACAAACAGAATAACAATAACAACAACAAATACGAACTTGTTATCAGTAACGGACCATCCATTGGGTGTAGCCCCGGAGGTGGGTGAGGGTGTGTCCTTGGTGACCTCCCAGCCGTTGATACTGCTGGCAGCCTTAGTAAGAATTCTCTCCTCAGTGTTAACCCGAATGGGACACCACTTCTCCTTCCCATTTTCGAGTCTCTCCCCCTTGCCATTGAGCTTGGGACTGCCCCTGCCATTAAGTCCCACCGGACTCATGGGTTTCTCCCTCTTGACCTCCTTCCCGGGCGGAAGTGTCTTCTCCTTTCCCTCTTTAGCTTTGCACTGGGCCCCATTGAGTCCCTTTCCGGAAGTGCAGGCGCCATTTTTGCCAGTTGTCTCCTCCTCATCGCTGGAGCCGTCGTAGGGTACGAGACTATTACCACTCAAGACCTTTCCATTCTTAATATGAACAACCAGCCTCGGCTGGCCCTTATCC
Source organism: Psyttalia lounsburyi (assembly GCA_030522865.1). Classification (NCBI taxonomy): domain Eukaryota; kingdom Metazoa; phylum Arthropoda; class Insecta; order Hymenoptera; family Braconidae; genus Psyttalia; species Psyttalia lounsburyi. The sequence goes on from JAPYZN010000883.1 coordinate 17,931, forward strand.
GCCATTTTCGCCGGCAACTGGGGCCCAATAAACGAATTCTTCTGAGCAATCGTCTTCTGCGCCGTCGACGGTCCAACAGCAGGACTTGGTTCCTTCTTAACCCCATTGACACCATTCAAAGTACCCGAGGTCGAGGGTTTGGGACTCATCGCCTTGATCCCATTACCATTTGCCAACTGGGCCTTACCACTCACGCCATTCGCCTTGGGCTGAGGACTCGGCAGTTTATTCGCCTGTGGCTCCATCTCAAAGATCATTATATAAGCATTAGTACTCAAAACATTAGTAATATTGATGGCTCTCACGCAGGAATCATCGAACGAGTAGTACTGACCAGACGACACTTGTGCAACAGCTGTGTAATGTCCACAATTCACTGAGGGCCCCATGTGAGTGACCATGGACATGAGTTTGTAATTGAGCTTACGCGGGGATTCCCCGGGCTCCCTCCACAGATAGGGGCCCATGTCGACTGTTTGCTTGAAGCCAATGTGTCGTGATATCTTGCCACCCATGACACTGAATCTCTTCAACTGGACACAGAGCACCTTCGGTGGTCTCTCCAAGCTAAATTGCTTGGTAGCGGGCACACGTCGCTTGCACGCCTCGCACTTGTAGTCATTATTGTCCAGCTGTTCTTTACTGAAGTAGCTTGTCAGGGCTTCGTCCAATGTGCTTGCTTTTCTAATGTCAACCAGCAGATCCTGAAAGTGCTGAAATGTCGTGGATACGTGACGACACTGGAGGCACTTCACCTCAGTTCTGATGTAGCCACCGAAGATCTGATTGATGGGTGTTGTCTCCTTGGAGTATGAGTCCAATTTCAGTGCCTTGTGACGGGACAAGTAGGCTCTCTCCATACCCTCTAGGAGATATCTCAGGAATTCGTGGGCGTCCTCTTGTTGGCCAGGCACCATTGTTCGACATATTAGTTTTAACTTGTTGTAGATGTAAAAAGGTTTAATGGCATTGCCCGACTTCTCGTGGCTGAATTGCAGTGTCTTTGACATTGCGCAGGTAAGGCACTCACCTCCCCCTTCGTTATGATCGCATTTTGAGGTGTGATGGGGATCGGATAGTAGCCAATTGACAAGTGCTGGTACGTGAAAGAGGGCTTGGAGGGTGCTATTAAGGTAGCAAGTGTTGCCGACATTGTACATGCCAGAGCCGACGGGGAGGGTTCCCTTCCAGCCGAGATTTATCTTGCTTGGCTGGTAGAGGATTGTCGAGGGCTCGGGCAGGCTGGGACCCCCTCTTTTTGGCTCCTGGGGCTTCTTTGGGCTTTGGTCCTTGGGCTTTGGCGCCTCGGGGGGATCTGGTGGTAGACTTAGGACTAGGTACTTGGCTTTTAGGTGGTCCAGTACTTTTGACTGGTAACCCTCCGCCTCTTCGTAATCGATTTCCGTTTGGAGGATTCGGGTGGCATTGCTCGCGAGGGAGACACCCAGGTCGTCGGGGGATTTTGTTTGCACCTCCAGCGAGTGACGGAGGGCCGATGCTACCGGGTCACATACGCTTACTGCTGGCATTTTAGGGGGGCGGGGACATCTGCTGGGGGAGATGATGATTCTGGAAATGAGAGAGACGTGTCATTATGATAATGAGGGTAATTTACGTTTTTAGGGGTTGGAAGGATTGGAATTGTAATGAATGGTTAACATAACTCATGAGGACATTAAGGGCCTCACTAATTACAAGAGAAATTATTATTGAATTGTTTGTAAACGTAATTTCCGACCTTCGTAGGCGACTTCTGGAGGTCGGAAATTAAGCCTCCTGATGATTCTATCATTATTGCACTCGTTATAGGTCGTGACGACTTCGAAGGTGATAACTCTTTACACCCGGGCCTTAATTACTTAGGAACGGCCCCTGATTGTCTCCGGCGTCGGCCGCAAATTCAGGCCCCAAAAATAAAATTCTTTCAACAATTCAATCCCCCAACAATTGAATCCACATTCCAGGCAAAAAAAAAACTTAATCGCGATCAAATAATACTCTAAATTAATTAACATTGCCTTCATTAACCAAACGACTCTGAACTTTCAATTGTTATTCAGTTGTCCCTAGCATTCGACGAAAAAAAAAATCCCAAAATCATGAGCTAATTTCTCCGGCAGATATGTCCCAGACAAATCATGAATTTTAGATTAATAATCTCACCGCCCCCACCCTCCCAACCGGAGAATCAAGGCCACATGGTCATTGATTATGACCACCAGTTCATGCCTATTCACAACCGGAAAACAATTTTGCGTTATTTGCGATGGAAAAACGAGTCTTGATTTTAATACAACAAATGATTCTCGATTGGCGAATTTTTGTAGAGCACGCGGTGACCCAAACGCCAGTCACATTGTTTACTTCGGCGGTGTTACGTGCATATAACACGCGCCAGTAAAAAATTATTTGTGAATTTGTAGTGAATTATAATGCCACGCCACTCAGTGGAGGTGCTCCACTGAGGGGGTAAAAAATTAATCCAATTTTTTTGTGGTAAATTAATGAATTGGCGAATCGTTTGTAATGGAATTGTTGAATTAACCTGAACTATTCAGGATAATCCCGCGTGATTGTAACAGACGGAATAATGAGCCTCGGGCGCGTGTCTCTTCCACTGGCAAATGATCATTTCAATATTATTATTTTGTCGTTGTTAATTGACGTGAGATTATTGCAATACTTTTTAGCGGCAATACACCGCATTTTTGGGCCTTTTATCACTCACCTAATGATGATATTCAATTCACTAGTACCATTGACAACACTTTCTCCACACGATCATCGTAATCCGCGGCTTTTTCCACAAGACACTGACATTTTTTTGGTGAATTTTGGGGCTTATTGTGGGTGGGTAGAAAAAAATATGTTAAAAGTGTTTGTCAATTTTTTGGATTACCGTGGTTATTCAGTACACCGTAAACGAGGTGCCTCGCTTATACCACCACGGCGGCCATCTTTCGGACTTATCCGGCTTTCGGGACACCGGATAGAGGGCACTAGTCAAATCAAGCACTTGGGGGGCTTTCGGAGATTCCGGTGGTTCCGGTTTTCAAATGATTTCAATTTTTTTTCGGTTGTCTAGAATTCGATAGATTTTGGATTTTCAGAATTGCGACGGGTGTTTATCACTCTTCGTATGATCAGGCTGTATTTCTCTGATGATTTGAGAGGATTTTTTTTATTGTTTAGATCAAAATAAAGGAAACTAGAACGAAAATGAGTAAAACAAAATTTCTAAAAGTGAGCAAAATTCGTTAGGTATGACCTTCAATAACTGCAGATTGGCAGAGTGAATTTTGCTGAATTAGCTCTCATTTTCAAGATAATTAATCAGGCTTTAAAATGCCTACTAATTCATCAAAATCGCATCATTTGTTTGAGAGATATGCAGGATCGAAGAAGATCCCTCCGGCAGTGCATGCAAATCGTTTTGGCGAAATGATTTTTTCTAATTGCAAATGAAAATTCGCCGTTTTACGGAGGAGAGAATAATATCGATTTAATTTTTGAAAATTACCGAACCGGTCCCATGGTGTAATGGTTAGCACTCTGGACTTTGAATCCAGCGATCCGAGTTCAAATCTCGGTGGGACCTGTGCAATTGCTTTTTTTTTTTTT
>JAPYZN010000884.1:0-46312 GCA_030522865.1 Psyttalia lounsburyi
GTTTTTTATCATGAGTCTCTTTCTCTCTCTCTCTCTCACCGTCGAGCACTCGTTTTATTTTAACTTCTTAGCAACTACTTCCATTCCGCTACACCGTTCGAGTAATTGCCTGGATTATATTGTTTTAAATTCATTTTCACGGAAATACTTGAGTGCAGAGGATTCCGCCGCGGGGGAGGAGAGGGGGGGGGGGGGGGTCTGGTTGATGGGAAGTCTTTGAAAGATTTAGAATTCATTAAGTTAACTTTGCGAATTTCCGTACATTCGGATAGAGTAAGTGGAGAGGGGAACGAGAAGAATTAGGTTGACAGTGGGAGCGGGGGCGCTGAAGAGCCCCCATATGGTGACTAATTTTGAATGATATTGTTGGAATTCCGGATTTTCCTCGGGGTACAAAATTCACACTTCTCAAGTTTTTTTATTTCCGGATTTAGGAAATGGTCATTGCTTTATTATTGTGGGGATTTTCTGGATTGTAGAAGGGAGGGGGACGGTTCCTAGTGGACTCTCTCCGTACGGGTTTTACGAAAAATACATCTGGTGACCAGAGAGGGTCAAGATTGGGAGAAACCAAGGGTTGGAGTAATGAAGAAAATTATACTGCCCTCTTGAGTTGGGTTCCACCTGAGCATCACTAATAGTAAACGTACTACTTCACTGCCTAGAGCCAAACTAAACTTTGGATAAGAATTTCCAGTGATCAAGATACTTAAAGTGTTCTTTATTGCCATCCCCATAATCCAATGATTAACGATTTGCCGATATTAATCTACTGGGGAACGAATTTTTGAGATTTGCTCAGAGACTGCTGACCCGATTACAATGAAATCATTGACTACATCGATCTTCTCCATAAAATGCAATAAAAAATGTAGAATCCTCAATCCATCACTCTATCATAAAATATTAATCCAAATCCGGTGACTCGCGACACAAAATGCAGGTCTTAAAAAAAACCTTCTAAAATCGATTTCACTCAAATGTCTTCGATTGAATTTCAAAATGTCATCAATAATCATCAGTCAAAAATTCCCAAATCCCCCCCGAAATTTCCGAAAAATTCCCTCAATTGCAAATCCACCTCCCAGCCCACCTTCCCCTTTGCACATAAAATATTCATCAAACCCCCCGCCCCATTCGCCCCGGCCCGGCTAAAAAAACCCAAACTCCCGTCTCATTTTGAAATTAAATCTCATTTCCAATTCCAGGCGCCTGTACCGAAAGCAACTTCACATTTTCCCAGACGCCTCATCTGAAACTCGGAGATGCCCTTAACTCCTCTCAATCCCCCCCCCCCCCCCCCCCCCCCCCCCCCCCCCCCCCTAGTTCGCTGGCACTCACCCCAGGATGGAGCCCAGCGCAATGCCACCTGGCAGCTTTTTGCTGCCGCTCCTTCGCTGCACTTCAGATATTGTTTTTGCTTTGTTACCTATACTGGCGCGCCAACGCCGGCGTGGCGAGGGGCAGGAGGAGGGGGGGAGGGAGGGAGGGATTCCCCTACCTCTGTACTACCTCATTCGCAACTCACCTCAAACCTCATTCGCTACCAGTTGACGCCCCACTTCCGGTACCAAGAAGGGTACAACCAATCCTCATCCAGCAATTTGCCACGCCCTACCACCTACGCGCACCTGCCCGACTGCCACGCCCTCTTGTGACTCTGACGCTCGGCACAAAAGTCGGGTTAAACCTCTCGTGAATTGTTAAAATCACGAATTTCTTTTTTTTTTTTAATGTTTTTCTTTTTGCCTTTGTTTTTTTTTTCGGTTTTTGCTGGATACAACCATTTTGCAGGCACTTTTGTCTCTCGAGATTTCCGCCAATCGGTTCGCGGAGAACGGACCATGCCCACCCCCGCCCTCCCCCTTTTTTGGGGGGTGTTGGAGGAGGGGGGAAGTTCTGCTAGGGGTTTTGGGGGGGGGGGGGGGGGGGGGGGTTTGTTACTCCGGAGGGATTACTTCTCGCAAAATTGGGGGCGGAGAAGTGAAGCTTGAAAAGATGAAGAAATTTTTTTTTTTGGAAGAAGATAAAATAAAAAACCAAAACAAGGATTTTCCACATTTTTTTAGAAGTGAATTTTTAAAAAAATATACGTCTCTTCAATTTGGTGAAAAAAATGTCACTGTCGCGGATTAATCTGTTTCTCTTTTTAACAAAATCGTTAATTGAGAAATATTTATTTTATTTGCTTCTGCGTTGTTCATTGATTTTTCCGGCGAATGTTTTACTCAATAAATACACACGACAAGGTATTACGTTTAGATTACATTAGCTCGATTCTCATGAACTTGAAATACTGCACTTGATCATCAAAAGGTAAAAATGTTGATTGAAAATAAAAGTCGAAAAGTGCGAGTGAGTGGTCTTATTTTACTTTGAAAAAAAATAAATAAATAAAATAAAAGAAAAAAAAAGTTTGTACCTCCAAATTTGGAAACTGGTCAACCGTGGAAATATCCCCCTCAAGAGGGGGAGGGGGGGGAGCCATGTAAGGTATCTGCTGTGGCTTATGACCGACGCGAGGAATGGCCGCCTTCAACTTGACATTCAATGAGCACTTTTCCATTGGGAAGATCAGTGTCATGATAAAAAAAAAAATTATAAGGGAATAAATGAAGTATGAACAGCAAAAATTATACGAGCCTTCATCAAGATAATTAATTCACTTTGGAAATAATTTCTGGAAGAGAATTGTATGAATCGTCTGACCATGTCCGGTACCACTGGAATTGGTACTTGATACGTCATTCTTGTCGCGATAAATCAATGAAATGGAAGTACAGTTGCTTTATTAATCAAGAGAGAGTGAAAAAGTTAGATGTGACAGCTAATGCTGTGTCATCAACTGCATTGGAAGATTACGCCTTGAATTACGAGAATTATTATGACGTATGAGGGTTCACTGAAGATATTGGGAAGTACTTGTGAGCAGTTGTACTTGAAAAAAAATACCTTTTTTCCTCTTATTTTCGAAGACCATTGGATTTTTTGGCTGGATTCCAAAAGAGTTCAATCGAATATTTTGGGTAATCATATTTAGTACTTTTTGTGTTTCGTTCCTGGTACTTTCTGGTACTTCATAAACGAAAGGTAAATAGATCTACCTTCAATAGTCTCAAGTATTTGAAACATAAAATTTTTTTAGTATTAATTAAGTCGAGCTCTAAACGTACGATCGGTTAAATTGGAGCGAAGTACTAAAAATATCCAAAAAACATGCCCCTTCTCATGAAACTGGGGTTCATTAAAAATAGACAGAAGTACGTGTTGTTAATAGTACTTGACCGAAATATGATAACTACTGGCAAATTATTTCCAACTAGGTGAATTAAATATTTTAGATGCTCATATTTAGTACTTTTTAGTGATCATCTCATTGTAGTTTTCAATACTTTATCATAAAAATAGAAGAAATAATAGAGTTTCAATATTCTCACATGCTTTCAGTATTTAAAATATCCAAATTCAGTATTTTTTACACTCGAACATCAAAAGTGCTAATAGCGAGTTCATTAAAAATACCCTGGCATAGGTACTTGCGCTGAATAGTGCTTGGAGAACAAATTTTCAGTACACGGAGAGAAAAATTCAATAAAAATTACGTGTCAGTTCCGTAATCTGCCAGCCAAGACAATATTCCGTAAAAATTACGGTACAGTGCCGTACTTTTTTTACAGGACAAGTCCCGAAAAAAGTACGAAAAGTTCTATAAAAAAGTACGTCACTGTTCCGTAATTTTTACGGAATATTGTTTTGACTCGCAGATTACGAAACTGGCACGTAATTTTTATTGAATTTTTCTCTCCGTGTACCCTTCATTTTTATTCAATCAATATTTGAATCCTGACATGGGTACTTGTTCAATACATAACTATAACGATATTCCGCAGGATGCCAACCTAAGTCCGAATCCTTACTTCCCTATAGTAAACTTATTGTAGCCCACTCCTCAAGCTATGAATCCATTTCCGACGATGAAAAATCTTTTCCATCATATGAACTCAAATCCTCGCTCATCATTTGACGCTTTTTGGAGTATTAAAAACCATCTAAAATTTCCGTACTTTTTTTAGTACTTGAAATTTGGTCAATGCATTGATAAGATAGAGTACTTAATTGTGTAAATACTTTAAGTGAGTGTACCAAACGAATAATGATGAATAAAAAATTGTTTGCAATTGAAAAATAATTTGATAATTTAAAAAATCATGCTCTCAGAGGTGTAAAATAGCATTCAATTAAACCTTCAATTTTCTCAAGTGGAAAAATCAACAGTTCTGACTTAATGCCATTCAAGATTTACGAATTAATGAGTGTAATAGCACAAGTGCTTTCAACTGGTGAATTGATATGTTAGGTAGGGGATTTTCCCCCTCGTCTCTATACCTTTACCGGAATATATCCTAGGGTAACAACAACTCCAGACTCTCACTGCCAAGCCTCCTTGGTTTGTTATTAAAATCACTGGTGGAAATCTAGATACATTGTATTTTAATAGCCTCATGGAGGTTCAACGACACCTTTAATTAACTAACCAACCGCCGACAATTAAATAAAATGTACACTTACACAAACCATAAATCAACGGTTTCAAGTCTTTGCGTATACTCATCGTACGATTGGATTGCATTATCCGATAGAAATCACGCGATTATCACTTTTAGAAATTGATAGTGATGCGCAGAGAGAATTGTTGTCAGGAAAATTTATAATTTATCTGTTGCGTGTTTGGCCGGTCGGAGAAAGAAACATGTTCAACACAAATAATGCACCCGTTTAGATTATTTTACTCAGGAGTTAATAAAAAAACTATGCCCACGTGTGGTGAACATTTATTAGGGGGTTGCGGTAGGTAATTTTTGTGTGATCAAAACTAAGACAATTATATTGCATCTTGCAGGAGAAGGAACCTCAGTCCGTATCCCCACTATACCTAAACTCCGCTTTTACTTATGCTCCCCACCCCTCGAATCCATGTTCCTTCTTTTGCGAGACGGACTTTACCAAATGGAATTTTTTCTCCTCGTCGAAAATTCCAATTCATACAATATTTCAAGGTTTTCTCCGTCTAATCGCATATGAATAAATTACTGGCTTCCAGGCCATCTAGTGGAGAAATTAAGAAAGTGACTTTTCAATGATTAAAAAAAATTCAAATTAGTCATTCAAAATCGACAATTAATTTCCCCTTTTGCAAGTAGTACATTATTTTTTTTTTTAAATACTTGAGAAAAATTGAAGGAAAGATTGACTGCGAGATTTAATCTTTTATACTTCCGGAAAGTCGAAGGAAATTTTTTGAGAATAATTTGAAAAAAAAACATCTCTTGCATATTTTTTTTCGGTAAATTGACGATTATTGAATTGAATGAGGAAAAAATGCCCGAGTGATTTATAATCACTGCCGATTAATTGAGCCGTCGTAAAAAAATTCACATCGCGGTCAGGATGCAGCGGAGAGTATAATAATAATGGAGAATTTTAGGGTAAAAAATATAATAATAAGTTGATGGAAAAAAAATGATAAAAAAAAGTAAAAAATGAGGTGTCAGTACCTCTCGCTCGTGCTCTCTCCCGGACAAACGGCGATAATGCCGGCTCTTTTTATGGGACTTAATGAACGGTTGTGTACTTATGGCTGTCGAGCGGAAAAGTGGATGCGGGAGACGAAGGGGAAATCATTTCGATTATTAGAAATTTAGGAATGCAATTATTGAGTTGTTGGGGGTATGTTCAATTGTAAACAAATCTCGGGAAAAATTGTGAATGTTATTAACGATGACAATACTGACTTTTTCATTAGAATAATAACAATTAATTAATTGCAACGGAATTAACGATTGTTTTTTAATATTTATGATGCCATTAAAATTGGCATATTCCGTTGCATAGTAATGTCAGAAAAGGAAAAGTTTTTGATTTCCATCTTTGGAAAATACTTGTAGAAAATTAAAGAGTATTGTATTTAACGAGTATTAGCTAAATGATATTTTAATAAATTTTGATATTCTTCAAAATATTTTCTGCGATCACTAATAAATAATAGAATTTGTTGAAAAAATGATAAATCTTTGATTATGAAATGTCAATTGTTTTCTTAATTTTTTCACATCTAAAAAAATTATAGTCAAATTTGCACTTTTCATTACAAAGGAAATATTAATTGTTCCTGTTTTTCGAAATTGTCGATTAATTCAATGAGTAAATCTTCTTTAATAATTTTTATTAGATCTCCGTAGATGGGAAAAAAAATTTTTGAAGATAGAATCAACGATTTTTGAATTTTTATGTCCTGTGTACGAACGCCCGATAAAAAAATATGTAAAAAAAATAAAGAGTTCGAAAAATAAATTTCATAGAAATGTAGTAAGCGGAAGAAGAATATTCTGAATGTACAGATAAAAGCGGAAGATCCGGGAATTCCTCGGAGCACTTAAAAAATAGATTTAAAATTTTTGGGGCATATTCAATCGGATCCAAAGACAGTTGACCATTGTTCATTAGACAATAAATTTAGATATTTTCGGCTTGCAAATTTTCCAACTAAATTATGGGAAAAATTTGTCTTTTTCATTTCACCTAACGATCATCATTAAAATAAATCATCAGATTTCCCTAAAAGAAACGGTTCATAATTTTGTAATAGACATAAAAAAAATCGCAATTTTTCGCATTCGATAAAGCCCCTTTCAGACTTGAACTCCGAAATTTTGGAAATTGTCGGGTTGATTGTGAAACATCTAGAAACCAATTCTGATAATAAAATCTACGAACTTATTCCATCAATTTGCCCAGTTTTTAGAGAACTTCAAGTTCCCAGCAACTGCTGAGCTACCTCAAACCCCCTTCGCGCCCCACCACCAAAAAAAAAAACAATATAAAAACTCACCTTGCCCTGGACGTAATCTAGCGCCAACATACAGTCGGAGTAACCGCTCTCAGTTTTAATAGTAGTAGCTCCCTGTCCAGGTGCTGTTGAGCAGAATCCAGTGCCAACGACACCAACAGGCCCTCCGAGTCCCGCAGCCGCTGCCGCCGCGACGCTCTCCCTGTACCAGGGATACATATCTCGTCGAAACGTCAGTATTCCCCCTTGCCCTCCCCGCCCCCAATTTTTCAAATTTCCCTGAGAAATCACAAAAATTGCACAGAAAACAAAATCGTAAATCACTGAATTCACTCCGGCGTACTCACTTCAATTGTCATCATCAATAGTCATCGTTACGTGTAATTAATCGCAAATCAACACTAGATGAAAGTCAATCGTAATTCACCAGAAAAATTGGCACTCCACACAATTGCAATTTTCTCTCGCTCTCGATGATTTTGTTTTTTATCAAATGTCTCAAGACATTCCCCGACACTTCGACCGACGATTCCGTCATTCGTCCCCTCTTCACTTGATATTTACCACAATTTGAGGGAATTATTTTTTTTTCGATTCATCTAATATTTAACGCAATTTTACTTCACCCAAAATTTTTATATCCGATAATTTTGCCTATTGCACGAACTCAATCACTCGCGAATAATGTAAACACTGGGCGACATTCCACAATTTCACAACTGTATCCAATGTTTTATTTACACTCCGGGGGGATTGTTTCGATGACGCAATCACGATGAATTCCAAGTGTTTGTGAAAATAAAAATAAAATCGAATCAAATCAAGACGAAATTCATTGACATTACGTATTTATATTCAGCCTATGACCTCTCCATTTGTCACACGACAATTCGTATTATTGCATTGCAGTCTTTCAATTAATAAATTATCAGTCGAACATGTAAACCTCTAATTAACACTTGACTAGAATTCATGGGACCTCTCCACTTATTGCACAGAACAATTGTCGAGAATCGAGTCCTTCACATCTTCCAGATGACGTTTCGAAAAAAAAAAAACCAAAAAACCACAATACCGAAAATTTCAGTTTTTTTCGGAACTGAAAACCCCTTCAGTCCGCGAGTTCACTATTGGCGGGAAAATCGAGCATCTCAGAATCATTTTAAAAAGAGGCGGAAAACTTTAAACGAAAAAAAAATTTTTCACCCCTCTCCAATTTTTGTTTCGCGTTTTCAATCTCAAAAAGTGATCTCAATTTTTACTCCCCCCCCCCACCCCCCTTTGACGCTATCGACCAGTGTCACAGGAGTCGCCCGATGATTTCACACAATCGTAAACACGTATAATGATAATAATTAAAGGCGAACGGAGTGAAAAAAAAAAATCATTTACTATACAGTCACGCACTCACGCCCGGAAATAATATCGTGAACCGTGGACCGCGAATGCGGTTAGTACACTGACGCGGGAGCCGGTATTCGAACGGCTGTTCGTGAAGCTTCGGCTGTTGTCGGCGGTTATCGGAAACCGGGGAGTCTGGTCTGTGTCGTACCGCAGCTACTTGGATACGTTGAACCAAAGGCAGCCGGCGAGGCGTTTGACGGAGGTGGTAGGGGAAATTTTGCGGATCGCGGGAGGGAAGGGGAGGGCGATGTGGGAGGGTGCATGTGGGCGCGAGGAGGCTGGAGGGGGAGGCAAGTGCATCCTTGGGGAGGTTGGACAAAGTGCAAGGCGCAGAAAAAGGTTGAGGGGAAGTGGCGTTTTGATTTAGTTTTGCTAAACATTTTTTTTCCTTTTGACGTGAAAAAAAATTTTTTACTTACAGATATTTATCCTCTTCTCTTCTGGTGGGAAAAAAAATGTTTCTTCTTAATGACCATTCAAATATACTTTTTTGACACACCGAGTGTAAAGTGAGATTTTACGCGCACTTCGTGTGGAGGAATCCTCACTTCGAACACATTGTGTCATAAAATGGGATTCGATACTCGCGGGAATAGTGAAAATTTCCTCCAAAATAGAGTAGAATAAATGTATGAATCCGTCTCCCCGAGACTATAGAGAGACAATAGATTTTTATTGTTCTCAGACTATCTCATAAGAAGCTTGATGTTTATTTGTGAATTTATTATATAAAACTGTTCTTCCAATTATTTAAATTTTTGTTAAGGAACCAGAATTAAAATTTTGGAGTACTATCACTAACGGTTCAATTTTCAAGAATATTTTTTTTCAATTCAAAGATTTTTTAAATCACAAATAAAACAATTATATTAATCAGATAATCCGATGTAAATGATTGGGGAATCAATCGATTTTAATTAATTAAGTTGTGATTGTTGCAATTGTAATTTTCGCTTCTTCATCTCGTGAAGTAATGTTTATATTATTAATATAAAGATTTATAGTTTCCGGGGATTGCAGTTTATCTTTCATTCGACTATTATTTTATATTATTTTATTTTAGTTTAGTAATAAAACGAAATATCGTTTTATTACTATTTTTTTATGTCTATGTATTCATTAAACGAACAACACCACTAATGAGAATTTTGAATTTTCATGCAATAACTCGCATCAAGAACGCAAAACTTGTCAATTAAAGTTGAAAAAAACGTGACAATTTAAGAATAAAAATCTTAAAATTCAACACCAATCGCTCGAATAATCGTTAAGAACAAAAATGTCAATAACTCCCCTCAAAATCTACAAAAAACCTCCCCTCATTTTGATAAATCGTCAAACTTTTTTTCCCCACCAGAAAGTTAATTAACCGGAAAATCAGTGTACACGAGGATCGAATGAGTCAGAATCTTAATTAATGGTCCAGGAGAGAAGTTTGTATGCTCATATAGTCCGTCAGCATGAGACAACGGTCATTCAATTTAAAATGTCAACATATTCACTGTGTGTGTTCCACGGCAAAACAAACGGACAACAATTCAACCTGAAGCGTCGTTAGCGTTATGGTCACCTCGATTTATGTCTCTAATAAATTTCGTGATTTTAGGATGAAAGAACCAATTAATTTATTTCGAACGCGTAAACGATCGCCAGTAATTCAAGGCATTATGTTCAATTTATCATCCCCTTCGCAATATTGACTCTGATTTTTCCGAGAAAGCACGGCGATGGCGATGATTTTCGAATCTGTAGACCGTTGATCTATAGATAAAGCATCTATATCTAACCATGATCTATGGATAAACCATTTTGCTCCCGAGGTATTGAATTATTACGAATGATTTTACGAAATGAGTACGAATGATTTTTTTAGTGTGATCAATGATCGTCGTTTAAGTTGAATCATCGCGAGAGTTGTAAGATACTAGAAAAATGGAACAAATAACTCCAAAAGACTACATTTAAATAATTTTTTCTATGAAGCCTGGAGCTTCCCAAAGCATCAAGCTTATTGTTTAATTATGGTTCCATATAAATTATTGATCAACATCATTGATATTACATTTTTTTTTAAATCTTTGTAGCAACTAAACATGTGAAACAAACTGAAAGGCACTTGAAAAAAAATGGAATTTGATTATACGTGATTTAAATAAAAACATACCGATGATGATTTTCTTTCTATGAGAGTGATCCTCGATTGCGATGAGAAATTAGCATTCGCCCATTCACCCCCATATTGACATCAAGCGGTGAAGCCTTGCGTAGGGTCACGGTTAGACATACAAAAACTCACCCCTAAACGTCGGTTGGTCACAACAAGCATCAGTGGTCCCCTCAAAACGAATGAAAAAGAACAATGTTATGGTTTTTTTTGTTGACGCTCTGGCCTCTACCGGGGCAGTAAAGACACAGTCAGTGGACCTGAGTCACGCTGGCGGTAAAAAGTCACCCCTCCTCAGGGCATATCATAGTGTGTCTATATCTAGCCAATGGAAAAAGTCGGTCGGACCTTTTTCATGAATTTTTTTCTTCATTAACAGTTTCTTGCGGTAAAGAAGTTTATCCGAAATTATTTATGGGTCACTATTTAAGGGTTTCGCGCGTTGAGGTGAGACCCTCACTAAAATTGACAATCGGTAATTTGTTTATTTGTTTATCAACACAGCTGTTCTATTGTATAATTTTGAGACGAGTATAATAAAAGCATTACCGATGATTTTATCTGTTTAACCAACGATCTATAGATCAATGATCGAGAATTCCAATATTCCTCTGAGTTCGCCTCGAGAATCCTCAAAGTTAAGTGAAATCCAACCAACAAAAAAAAGACCACATTGGCGTTTCTTCAATGGAACTTCACGTTTGATAATCGATTAATATAGATCATTGATCTAGAAATATTCATTGAGGATTTACTCGGTAACTATCAGTGACATTAAAACTTTTTAAAAATCCGTCGGACGAGATGTTTATATTTTCAACCAGCAAAAATGGATTTTTATAAACTTTGTCAATTTATCAATATAACCTAAAACGATTCTTGTGGCGTTTCACTCGATCTCATCAGCGATTCCCAGTCAAAAATCCGTCCCCAATAAAAATTCACTTTTCCCAGATCTTTCAGCTGTGAGCCATCACCGCGAAAAGTATAGTAACCACAAATCTTGCCAGAGAAAAAGAGCCCGGGGGTAGCTGAATGAACCCGCTTGGCACTGAAGACTGTCTAGGGGCAATTCTAGGTCGAATAGAATGGAAAAAGAGGGCGAATAGAGAGTTTAACACCCACCTTATACTAACAAGTAGCCTGTAAGAAGCCAAATACCCCTCATCGTTTTCATCCCCCCCCCCCTCCCCGCCCCTCGACTCTCTTCCGCCCCTCTCACCGCAACGACGATCGCAGAATCGTTTATTTGTCGTAGTGCAGTTGAAAAACTGCTCGACACGGTTTTTCGGGCATCTAGCTCGAAGGGGAAAAGCCCCCCCGACGGGTTCGGGGCAAGTTCAAGGCCGAGAGGATGAGCTTTTTTCGGCTTTTCGACATGCCCCGAAGACCAACATATCTAGTGCCTGACATTTATCATTACCACGATCGATTTCACACACGGAAATAAATTTTTCAAGTGACAATTACAATTTTGTTTGGTAATCGTGAACGAAGAGAATTTTTTCAATAAACATTACCGCTCCGTTTGGTAATCGTGGAGTATTCTCAACGGTTCAGGGAAAATTATCCAACTGCATAGTAAAATACAGTATATCTAACAAAAATTGTTCACACGTCTAGACAATTTTTTGCATATTGTGTGTAAAGTGAGATTTTACGCACGCTTCGCGTACGCAAATCTGCACTTCGTAAACATTGTGACGAAAAATTGAGTTCGATACTCGCGGGAATAGTATATTGTTCACCTAGGAAGGAAAAGTAGACGAATCACCCTCACGTGCAAAATTACGACCTGAACCGAAGGTGAGGGTTGTAAGCGCGGGGGAAATGCTTGTTCGATTCTCCTCCCGAGGGTTGAATACGATTTTTTTTACACCTGTAATATACCACAAGTTTTGAAATTTATTTCGTTATTTCGTCAGAGATAAATTCAATTGAATATAATTTTTATTACATATTTTTGACCCGTACCGTAGGATAATGTTGCGTACAGTTGGGTAATGTTTTCACAAAAAACTAGATAACATTTGGACTATATTTTTTTTCATGCGGGCAATCGATAATATCTAACGAACATTTCTCCTGTTGTAGAAAGCGATTAACTATTCTTCAAGCAGATCCAATTATCTAATTATGAATAATTATAAAAACCACTGTTTTAAAACAGCCAAACATTTTTTTCCAATGTTTCCCCATAATTTACCAAAAAAAAAATGGAGAACTATAATTATTTAAATCTACACAGCAGGGCTAATTCAAATCCCCAAGCGCAATTAATTCCGCGAATTTGTTTATCGCGCTCATAAAAACCTAAACCTCAAGAAGAAAAATTTCAATCACTAGAGCTAATTTCCCCTGCAAAAAAAAACCCCTCGGATTTAATGAAAATTCGTGATTATCACTTTTTAACCGAGTAAAAACATTTTATCACCACTTTTACGTCCCTCTAAACAATTCCGTTTGAAGAATCTCAACAAGAAGCCGAACTAAAAAGCAACCAGTATAAGACTTTGAAGTGTGTATATAGCCAGCGATTTTTCAATTAGACATCCACTAGTTTTGCCTGGATTCCGCGAAGAAATTCCAATCTCAAACGCTTACCCACATGGTTTATAGTATGTGAATGCCAACTCCGGGTTATGGGCAAAGACAAAGTAGGAATTCCAGTGACTCCTAGAATCACTGAAATTCATGATATTGCGCTCGTATTTCTCGAAATTCCATTTTTGCGAGGAAAACAAAAAAACAATAACAATCCGGCGCCCCGTCCCCTGGCGCAGGGCGAGAGAATATGAATCATTTCCCGAGAAAAATGATTTCCTGAATTTTTTTACACAACCATATTAATCTCATTGTTTCATTTATTCTCACGTGCAGATAAGGAAAGCCTCTCGAATGTATAATTAATTAAACTGGTAGTCTCGATTACAGCCTCAAGGGTGGGATTTATGTTTAACACGCATGCTAGGGCCAACAGCGGCTTCAGCGAAATGAAATTGCACTCAGGAGTTTGTGAGGGCGTGTATTGCATTATTGGATGGAATGCTCAGTGGGGCTGGGGTTATGGGTTTTTCTAGGTGCAGTGACGACATGCGCACTTGTTCGCCTCAAGTTGCATACAGTGGTTTTTGGGGGGGAGGAAAATCAATAGGTGTGACTGGTGGTGCATGGCTGTTGAGGTGCAACTAAAGATGGTGGATGGCTGAAGTCTGAATTGAGATTTTCAAAGGGATTTCATTGAATTTGGAGCTTATCGCCCGATACCCGGCGAACCGTGGTCGATACCTTCGAATGAAGCGTCGCTATAAAAAGCTGGGGAAATTTACCATGGAAACGAGTATAATGAAAGCATGTTTGAGGGAATTATTTTATTTGATCTATAGATCAATGATCTATCGTGCAATGATTGATCATCAGTCATCAAACAGTGGTCGAATTGTTCCGTTTTATGGAGGGGCCGAAATTCTCGCTATGAAAAAGTGTAATCAAGCTCCAATAGATTTTCAACTTTTATTTTCGATCTATTTTGGATCTATCAATGATCCATATAATTGTTTCTCAATTTCCAAAATGTTTAGACATTAATACAATTGAACTATTGCACTAAATAGCGGGGAAATTCATAATTCAAGCGTGAGCAATGGAATTTTGGATACGGAGAATGATTTATAGATCAATGATCTATTCATATTGATTGACAATTATCCCAAGAACTACTTGACCGATTTTGATGCCTCCAAACCCGTTGAAATGAGCGCGCCGAGCCTAATGCTATGAACCTCGTGTGTAACAACGGAAAAATTGCTCGAAAAATCAATTCATCGATCATCGATCTTCAAAAATCATCCGACAACGGACTAACCAAGTACTTTTTACTACATTATTTCTCTCATCAATTCTCTTATACAGAATTCCAAATATTTCTTTCCCACATAAATAAAATCTCCGCATACAGTCGCCCATTAAATCTATAACCCAAACGATTGATACATTATTTCATTATTTACGAATCCACTTACGAATGAATTAAAAAAAAAAGTATATATATAAAAAATTGTAAAAAGAGCCAGTCTCCCGATGGGTTTAGATTATTAAAGTCTCCCGCATACCGATCAACGAAACCGTATAAATCCCATGGCAAAATACGACTCGATGGTATTTGTGCAAACCTTATTTACTTTATTTTTCCATAGAGTCAATTTTCTCTTTTTATTTATACCTCTTTTTTCATTTCAAAGAGTTTGTCTTTTTTGGTTTTTGTTTTTTTCTTTTGTATTTTATCCCATCACCGTGGCAATCATCCATATACCTTCCAATAAACCCCGAATGGAGAAGGAACAGACGATTGTTAATATATTCCACAGGATTGGCAGGTTGACAATAAAAACGATCGAGTAAAGATCTGGTCTTCTCATGGCGTCACTGAGACTCGTATCTGGGGAATTTCAGGCCCCCCTTTTTGTTTGAGAGAGAGAAATACTGGAGGTAACAGACGACCAGCGAGATGTTCTTTCAGACCTTTATAAACCCACCAGACCAATTTACAATAAATATCTCTGCCCGATCAATTCAACCATCGAAATTGCTCGTGTGTATGTTTAAATATCTCACGTGGAATTTTACGTGGATTGAGGGATTGGGACTGTTTGGCAACATTTTTGGGGATTATCTGGGGGCGCCAAATTGGAGGTGAAAATTCACTGCACAGTTGAGAAGCTGGGGAAATTTACGATTCAAAACACTGTACAATTGCTCTTTTCTGACGACATCAAATTTTGCGTTATTGATCCATCGGTCCCTGATTCACGACGACTTCATAGGATATTTCCGGTTAAATTCAATTCCAAAAGTGGAGGAACTCTTAGATAGAAGCTCTCTATGATGTCTTATAGGCTGATCCTAAAATAATCGATTTTTTTTTATTTTGATTGACCGATGGATCTATAGATCAATCTATGAGAATTTTGTTGTAAACTTCTGCTGGAATATGTTAGTTGCATAGTTAACGAAACTCCTCAATTGAAAGTCAATCAAGTACCGTTGACTTTCTGTCAATCCGATATTTCTAAATGTTAATCCATCGATCACTGATTTATGTTCGCCCCGAGATTTTCTAGGCCATCACCACTGCCGAAAAATCTACTGAAATAGATCACAAATTGTCTATTCGATCTTTGGCGGGGAATTGAAATTTATAATGCAATGCAATTTTCTTCGAAACATTTTCGTATCAAGGATCTATCGATCACTGATCTACGACGATTATCTCGAGACCGGCTAGTGATATCCGCATAGAGATTCGTTGAGATTCAATTGAAAAAAATCAGCCTATGGAATGACGAAAAACAGTTAAACGGTCAACCCTACATTTTTTAATAATGATCTATAGATCTACAGATCATTGATCTAGACCATTCACCTTCAGATCCTCTAGTCCTATTTGAATGCAGAAAAAAAATCAGTTGAATCAGTAAAAAAAATTGTCTATTAGTTCCATAAATTATCATATTCAACTCAATAGATCCCAAATTATGAAAAAACCTTTGGCGGGAAATTCAAATTTACTACGAAATTTATTCATCCCGTATTGTTGAGTTTTATAGCATTCATATTTATAGAGTCTCCAAAGAGTCACCTGGGTAGCCAAATTAGTCTCAAGAGTTTCCTAAGCCCCCCCCCCGCCGCTCCTCTAACCCAACCCCTTATAGTCCGCGTACGAACCCCCGTCGAACCCAAACATAAATAGTCTAGCTTATGAGAAAATTTTCGTATCAGAGTGGAAAACGTCTAGTGAATTGAGGAGTGGAGTAGTGTCGATGAGGAGGAACACCAACGGAGTAGGCGTTACCTACCGCACTTGGGATTGGCGGTGAGGGTTATTGAGTTACGCCCACTACACACGCGCGCAATCGCCTTTGAAACAAATGGGGAAAAAGAGGTTTAAAAAAAATGTATATATATATATAGAGGAAAATGTTGGAAAAAAAAAGGAAAGAAACTCCTCGTGATCCTTGGACAAGGGAAAACAAAGGAGGTGGTACCAGCGAAGAGGGAGAGGGCGAGGAGGGGGTGTGGGGGTTTGCAATCGCCATGACAGACGCCATTGCCATTGAAAAAAAATGTTACAATTTTTTTTCTCAATTTCGTCCTTTCAAATTGCTCAGTAAATAAATACCAAAAAATAGGAGATCCTTTGATGGATGGGGGCCGGGCGAATGCGGATTAATTTGTGGCGGGAAAATTCAAATAAAGGGGGGGAGGGGTAATTGCTGGAGGGCTGCGGGTATTTCTCTGAGATTGAAGAGTGTACGTTGTGATAGACTCCCAGATTTTATGAGCTTTTTCGAGGTTTTTTTTTCATGTTGGAGCGAGCTCCGAGGGGGAGGGAATTTTTGTGGAGTGACTTCTAGGGTTTTTTCTCGAGGATTTCTTTCGGATATTAATTGGTGGAGCTCTCGGGTTCGAGGGAGATCCTGAACTGAGGGTGAATTAAGCAGAGTCATATTTGCAATTAGTGTCTAGTTCGCGGGAATTTTCGAAGTTGGAACGTTTGCATTGGGGATTTATGCAAGGTAATAGCGTCATGCTCTCACGCCTGGAGTTACGGATATTTTGGAGTATCATTAATAATTCCCGGGTTCACTCGAGATATTTCGGATTTTTTTCTTGAATTTGATGGGCCCTTTTGGGGGGACGTAAATTCCCCAAGTTTTCCTCGATATCACTACTACTATCCAATCTGTTCTGCCTCGTTAGTTGTCAGATATTTTTTTAAATTCGCCCTCTTCAAAATTTAATTGAATTTATTTTTCTTCTCAAAATGTATAATTTCATAGACAATACCATTTAATTTAGATTAAATGATTATTTTTTAATCTGCTATTTAGTAATTAGTAATTAGAATTTTTACAATAAAATGCAATTTTTTTTTTGTACAAAAAATGAGTTTCTATTAGTATTTAAAAAATTGAAAAATTGGATTTAAGGATGAGAAAATCTCAATTATTCCTTCTACCCCGCAATATAATTACGAGGTAAAATCCTCGGGATTAAAATAACGTGAAAATGATGAAGGTCAAGATCTGAAGAGGATCAAGAAAATTTTTGTCAGTTTTGCCGACAGAATGAAAGAAAAAAGGGAGAATGAAAAAGTGGCGGCAAACGGTAGCTGAATCCCAAGGATCCGCCCACAAGTTTTTTTTATCCCCTCGTCGGATTTATTTTTTTTACTTATTTTTTTCTTCTTTTTAGCTTTGAAAATTCATCCTCAAGAGCTACTGGATGCCGCTGTGGTCAGGAGTATGAATAAAGAGGGGCAAAAAGAGTAATAAGATAAATAAAAAAAGTTGGGGGAGTTTACGAGTGTGAATAGAGTCCAGTCCAATTACTCGGGTTAATTTAAATGGGATAATTGCTTGTCCCTTCGGACGTTTACACGTGGGCACTTTTGCGGGTTGAGAGTGTACTAGAAACGCCCAGAATTCCCATTTTCGGGTGGTCAAAGTTAATAAACAATTTTCCTAATTTTAATTGAATTTTTCTATCCACGCGATAAACACAAATTTCAATTTATATAATATTTTGTTGCGCTAATGCAATGTAAACCAATTTTATTAACGAATACTAACAATTTATTTAAATAATTAAGAATGTATTCTGTGAATGATGAATCCTCACAACAAATTTGGGGCATAAAGTTTGGACAATTATTCTCCGCGTTTCAATACAAATCAGATTTTGAGGAACAATTGTTCAGTTATAATTGCATTTGTCATGTCAATTCAAAATTTATTTTAAATATTGAAAAAAATAGATTAATTGCAAATCTTCTCTAAAAAATAAGAGAATAAAATTGAGAAAATGATTGCTCCATTTTAATATAGTTCCGACATTGAGGAATAAATTGATGAATATTGTGGAAAATTTTGAAAATTCCTGCGCTGAAAAATTTTCATTCGATCTCGAGCCTCATAGTTCCTAAGGGACGACTTCCAGAAATTGCCTAGACAATTCACCCGAAAACGGACGAGAAAAAAAATACTATCGTATGATTTTTTTTTTAGTAAATTGAGGGGACACTGAATTTTGTAAATTGAATGCCAATTAAAACTGCGTATATGGGTTTCGAGATCATACGACAGTTGTCAATAATTTCCAATTTATCAATTGAACGGGTGTTTCAACGTAATTAACCAATTGAGGATGATTTTTATTAGGTGACTATTTCCCACAATGTGTTGTGGGATTGTAGAGATGGATTGGTGAGAAAAATTATACGGCGGAGGGACACGCGGGCTATAAAAGACTGGACTCGACTAATTGTTGTTCAGTGGAATAATTGGCGAATTTATGATGACCGATCGCTGGGAGAAATTCATTAATTAAGATAATTATGTTCCTCTGCGGCGATAATTATCGATAAAAAAAAAAGAAATAACTTCGATTTTGGGGGAGATGAACCGGGCAGGGCAATTTTCTGTTAATTTTCGGTGGTGTATGGATCTACATAAATCAATGATCTACAATTATTTATTTAAAATTTCCACAGGAATTTTTTTTTTCAAGAAAATAACGCCGGGAAAAATTATTCCATTCTGGGTAAAAAAAAACTGTTTAAATGATTAAATTTTCCAATGATCCTAGATCTATAGATTAACCATCTAAAAATCTCAAATCAATATTTTATCATAAACAATTCTACGCGTCGAGATAAAATGAATTGCACAAAAACAATAAAACGTTTCTCCAAAGTCGGTTGAATAAATAATTGAAAAAAATTCAATTATCCGTCTCAAAATCAATGAATTTTTCTCTTTCAATTGATTCAATTTCATTAATCTCCGAGCTAGACGAATTACAAATGGAAATGGCGGCGACTGTTCCATTTGTTTTTACTCCTCATCGGGAGATTAAAAAAAAATAAAAGAAATTAGAAAGATCCAGAGTAAAATGAAAAGGCGAAAGAAGCCATCGGTGTGGCCAGTCCAGAGGACGATCCATATATACACACACTCGTCTTCGTTTCAAATTAGTTCCTGTGCCGAAGAGCTCACGAAAGAAAGCGAAAGGATCAACAAAAGAACAAGGAGGAGAATGGGGATTTAAAAAAAAACCGAGGGACAATGCTCGCGCGAGCGCATCGAAGGCTACCGGCATTTACAAAAGAATCCGCCCCCATTTTTTTTTGGCTGAATTTTTTTATTCGCCAATCGTCCTAATCACTAATTCTATCATCTGAATTTTTGTAAATATCAAGTCAATCCGAAATACCTCAACAATGGCAACCTTGAATTCAATTATTCCAACGGATTCGAGGATTTTATGGCGATTTTATCCACTCCACTCTTAAAATTAAAACAAAAAAAATATTATTTTTTCTAGAAAAAATACAAACAATTGATTAGTGCAACCATATCGCAATTTAATAGCGTTTCCCTCCGCCCGATCGCCTTCAGCGAAGATAAAGGCGATTTTCATGAGAATAACTTTCATCGACATCCGCTCTTCTGACAAAGGTTTTCGGTTCTCATGAGGCGATAAAAAATTTAACGTCAAATTAATGAAACAAAAACATTATTCTTGCTAGAAAAAATATGAACGATTGATTACTGCAATTATATCATAATTTAATAGGGTTCCCCTCCCCCGAACGCATTCAGTAAAGATAAAGGGGATTTCCATGAACCGAAAGAAATCCATTTTAGGCGGGAAATTCCATTTTTTTCATAAGAAAAAAATGGAAAAGAGAGGAATACCCCGGCATCGCCTTTACCACGAAGGTTTTACCATGGGTTTCGCCTTCTTAAGTCAGTATCGCAAAAGCCAAGATGGCCGATTGCGGTAGAAGGGCCCCTACGGTAAATAAGCGACTGTCATCTGACGCCCGCAAAAACCAGATACACCGAAGTAGAAGAGAGAGATGGATATAAACACAAGGAGGAGTACCAGGACTGGTATTCCCTCTACTTCTCTCCCACCTCCACCCCCTCCCCTGCCCCTCCAACCCCCGCGATGTTTCGGTCCTCTTCGACAATTCGAATTTTCCTATAATTTCCTCCTTTTCTAATTCCCTCGTCCCTTGAACGTTAACCATTATATATCTGTACTTCGTAAAATTCTACTCACCCCTCTCCCTCTCTGTCCTCCTCCCCCTTGTCCCAGTCACTCCAGAGCCAATACCAATTTATCTGTTTCTCTCTTCTCTTCTTCGTTGAGAGTCTAAAGATTAATTACAAAAAATTCCCCCACACGACACGAATTGAAAGCGTCGTTCCACGAACAGTTTCTACTGTTCGATTTTATATATGTGCACATATCCTTGAAGATTTTATTTATCGCTTCTAGTTGGGAATTGGAATTATTTTGGGTGGGCTAAAAAATATGGGAGCATTAACATTGCAGTAGCTCAACAGTTGCTCAAGTTTTGTAGTTTTCTAAAGAGTACAAAAAAATAAATGCAACTGTTAGTACATTTTTTTTCTATCCTTATTTTTCAACCAAGGTTTTGACCAACAATTGTTATAGTAAAAGAAAAAAAAAAATTTTCAGAAAAAATTGCGCCACTTTTAACCGCTACGTAATTCATTATTTGAAGGCTATAGTATATTTTCGATGACTAAAAATTCAGCTGGAAGTGATGGTTAACTTTGATAATGATTATTATTAACTTATTGCATAATTTTTAATAATTTTCCAAATGTCGGAGTTAGTCCTACATAAATGTTGAACATAATAATACTCATTATCAAAACTGATAATAATAATTAGTGCTATTAGTTGATAATTATAAGGCGGAGAGTAATTTCTCACATGTTAATTGTAACTAATTAAAAACGTCCAGAAATGAAATTTCACAGTGATACTTCGTATTTCCCTATGCAAGCGTCGAATCATGACGATCTACCCCTCAGCGCAATTATTAGTATACTCGTACAAGGTCTCAACAGAGATCTTCAATTTAATGAGCTTCATTCAGGCTAATTACACGTCTGTGCGACTTCTATATTAATTGAATCCGCCATTATTTGAAATTATTTTCCCATGGGAGTCTCGTCGGTGAAAAATATTTGGATATCATTGTCCGATAAACAATAAGAGCCGCACATCAACGCCAAATTAATCACCAATTGAGTCATTAATTATTGATTGGAAATGAATATTTAATTGAGTAATTTTAGGAGGAGGCTCACGTGAAAAAAAATAGTTTGTGTTTCGAAAAAAAAAAATAGTATAATTTGTAAGCTAAACACTGGTGATTAACTTTTCGTTAAGGGAAATGTTATTCAATCATTTTTAAAAAATCAAATTGCACTTGAGAAAATAATTTACAGACGGAAAAATCTAAGCGTACCTTACGCTTTATAAAGTGTATTTTGTAACTAAAGTCAAAACGTCAATTACACTCAAAATACGCTAGATTACGCGTTCTTCCTCGTAAATTACGTTACAAATCTGCGTAGATTACAACTTCACATCTAAATTTCAAAGTCCAAGGATCACATGAAGCAAATATGCAATTAATAAAAATAAATTATCATCATTTAAAGCAGAAGAAGACTTATTATTTCAAGTGTAAATAAAAGACTCTATTATTTCACGTAAATTCGGCCTTAAAAACGGTCTTCCTGAAGCGTAATTTAAGCTTCTATTTCTCGTGTGAAATATTACGGTTAGCTAATCGTAACGTAAACTCGTCAAAATGATACCTAGAGGATTGCCATGGGTGTAAACGCTCAGGCTGAAAACCTGCGGGTCGTCGTTTCAAGCCCGAGCTCCGGCGATTGATTCGCATTTTTTTTAATTTTTTCGAATAATCTTACTTTTTTCTAAAAACGAAGAAGAAATAGTATATTTCAATACGATTGCGGGAAAGTGCTTTTAGGCTCTTGGGAGGTTTATAGCACGATCCGAAGGCGAGTGATATAATTCCACGATTCTAAAAACACTATTCCCGCGATTATTGAACACTATGTTTTGGTATAATGTGAACGAAATGGAAATTTGCGCGAAGCGTGCGTAAAAGCTCATCTTCCACACCGTGTGTTGAAATAGTATATTTCTCACCTAGAGAGGAAAAGTAGACAAGTCGTCTTTACGTGTAAAATTACGACCCGCGCCGAAGGCGAGGGTTGTAAGCCCTCGGGGAATGCTTGTCTGATTCTCCTCCCAAGGGTTGAATAAGATTCTTCTGTCTAAATGTTCCCGCTTGGTCTATGTAGGCAGAAAATAACTTTTTCGTCCCTGGCACCCGTAAATCCGCGATTCTAACCTCACTCCGTTCGGTTAGATCGCGGTTTTCGGGGCCAGAGCCGAAAAATATTATACGTCACTCTCGGATTATAAAGCCACATTCGTCAGATAATACTTTCATCGTCTGGTGACATAATATACTATTTCGTCCCTGGCGCCCGAAAATCCGCGATTCTAACCTCACTCCGTTCGGTTAGTTCGAAAAATATTATACGTCACTCGGCGATAAAAGTATTATCTGACGAATGTGGCCTTATAATCCGAGCCGAAGGCGAGGATTATAATCACATGAGTCAGATAATACTTTCATCGCCTGGTGACATAATGTACTATTTTGTCCCTGGCGCCCGAAAAACCGCGATCTAACCGAACGGACCAGAGACGAAAAATATTTTTCGTCCCTGGCGCCCGAGAAACCGCGATTCTAACCTCACTCCGTTCGGTTAGATCGCGGTTTTCGGGGCCAGAGGCGAAAAATATTATACGTCACTATAATACTTTCATCGCCTGGTGACATAATGTACTAATACGTCACTCGGCGATAAAAGTACTATCTGACTCATGGGATTATAATCCTTGCCTTCGGCTCGGATTATAAAGCCACATTCGTCAGACAATACTTTCATCGTCTGGTGACATAACGTACTATTTTACACTCGTGAAAATGTAACTTACGTTTAGATTTTTCTGTGTGTATGCAAAATATCTGCTTTTATTTCTATTTTTTTCCAGTTTTCTTTTTCTGAGGTTTCTTATATAAAGAGTCGCCTGTACCTCAGATTTTTTCCCTCCTTTTCCACTTTTTTAAGACTAGTGTAATCCTCACGGATGAATGACACTACTTTTCACCCATAATTTGTCGTGAACCCGCATTCGTGACTCTAATCCTGACCGATAGCCCACCAGTTACCTCGATTCGCTTGTTAAACAGCTCGTCATTAACCTTCGAATTTGTCAAAATCAGGGGAACGAATGCAGACAAGACGAGAAAATTTTTACATTCGAGGGACAATTTAATCCGATTAATTCATGAATTGACGGAATTTTCGGTGGCATATGGCCAAGTGGGGGCGTTTGATTAGTTGAATATTTTCGAGGGACGTCATTTCAATTGCAAATTTAAGGCATTAAATGTCACTCATCTATTTAGCAATTAATTTCACATTATGCGGGACATACTCGAGCGAGAGGGAATTGTTACATGGGGTGGGACAAAATAGATATGTTCTCAATAGGCGAATGAATTCAAATATTTCGGAATTAATGGCGAACATGAAGAAAAGTCGTATGAACATTTTTGTGGAGAATTTCTCCTCCTATATTTTCCGTTCAATGAAGTTTCTTCGAAGATTTATTGGGTTATGAAGAAAAAAATGAAACTTTATTAGAGAAAAGCTTTTTTGTTTCATGAAAAAACCAAAAATCTCTGTCATTATTCCAAATATTAAAAAAAAGCCAAAAATTCATTTATAAGGAAAATTTATCACTCGGCATTTTCCATCCAATGACTTCTTTTCTGAAATACGTATTGATCGAGTCATGACGGAAAAATGAATAGCATTTTTTCACAGACGATTTTTACAATTTGCTAATGCAATTTGCCCCGAGTATTTACACCGCGATTGGCATGTTTAATTACGTCAAGTTTTAATAAAGTCCCCCAAGAGGCAACTACTGAGGGCATGCGGACCGCATGACGAAGACAGAGATTGTTGAAGGATTAAATGAGTTAAGAATGACTCAACCATTTTCAATACATTGTTGAAGACCACACCCAGAGGAATCTAACGGAGTTGAGGAATAAGACGACACACTTCCCCCAGATATTCTTACACTACTGGATGCATGAGCAATGAATTGACATGAAAGAATTTATCAATAAAATTGCGTTTTTTTTTTATTAAACTTCACTGCTTATCTCTCTTCCAGAAATAAATTATTTCAGCCCAATCTGCACATCTCTTTGATTAAATTTTTTTAATTTTCACATTTTGTAAGAAAAAATTTATAAACTAGTAATAAAAAAATATTTTACTTTTTTTTGGGGAAGAGGGAGGGGAGAGGGGGAGGAGAGGAAGCGGGATGAAGGACAGGGAAGGGAATTTGTTTTTTTAACGTAACTATTCAAAACCCTTGGACTGGGGGAATCAGCTAGACATCAGTCCCGTCCCTGAAATGAAAGAGAAATAATGGATTTTAGTATTTTTATTGGAATTTTTACTAGAACGTTTTTTCGAGGGGGACAACTTTACTGGTCTCGAAGAATTGAAAAAAAAAAAAAAAAATGCCAGAATTTTTCATCAAATACTTTCGATACTAAAAAAATTGACGCTACCCTTTAGAAATACATCAGAACAACGGAAGTGAAATGAGGCGTCTGATTTTGACGGGGAAAAAATAAAAGGAAACACCGCTTCCACTCCTTGGGAGTTAATTTTCAAACGCGGCCGGTGCCCTTGACGATTCTGTCACAATTTTCAGGTCATTTGGCTCGCGGAGTCTCGACTTAACAGCTTCGGCTCCTAGTTTCCGGTTCCAATTATCATCTTTTCCATTACGTCTCCCAGAAAAATCATCTTCGAAATAGAAAGAAGAAAAAACATTCGCTAAAATTTTCCAATTCCCTTGTTTTAAACTTTCGACTGTGCCTCGGTAAATTTTATTTCAGAAAAGAAATGTATTGTATTCGACATTTTCAGAGGAAAATTCTCTATAAATAATTATTCCTCCCATTTATTCCTGAATTTCATAATTGAGGATATTTTGTCAATTTTACGAATTTAATTTCTCTAAATTAAATTGATTGCATTTGCCAATGTTGTTTAAACAAAATGGCACATCTTTTCATTTATATTTTTCCAGTTTCTAACGTGCTTCCGAAGGTTAAAATTAGCATTATGAATTCATTATTTTTTATTCCATCCTCTAATTTCATACCCAAACCCGAAATGAATGTGCAGTCGAAATTGGGTTGTAAAAATGAATTCCCCCTGGCACCTTCTCCTTTTCTTTTGTCTCGAATGAATGTTACCTCTGCTAACCCGATTGTTTTAAGATCTTTCTAACTATTCACCTGCGAGTGAAGCTGAAAAGTGAACTTGAAGGATCTTTGCCCAATTGAATAAGCCATGGAGAGAGAATTGATTAATTTTTCAAGAACGTAAAAATTATTGAATCATGCACAAAAAAAAATCTCAACTTACGTTATACGTCTCTGGCAAATACGTATTTTACGCTCGAAATGGTAACCTCGTTCATTAAATTTCACTGTGCGTATTTTACGCTTAAGAGACGGTTGATAGGAGCGTAATTTACGCTTCTGCATAATAAAGTGTCATTTACGTATTTTTTGGGGGTAAACTACGCTCCAACATTAGTCGTAAAATTCGTCTTAGGGAGCGCCATTACACTGAAAATTTTCTGTGCATAAACGAAAATGAGCACCAACTGAAAAGGGAAAAATTGCACGAGAGCGAGAAGAATTTTCGGGATTGCCGTAAAAGTTGATACAAAAAAAAATGAAGATGAAAAAAATTCTTCGGCTGGTTGGAATGTTTAACTTTTACTCAAACACATAAAATCCCCAAAAATGGAAAATAGTAGATATTTTGTGGTCTAATAACGTCGGCATGCAAATTAGATGAAACAAAAGGTTTCGTTGGATTTTTGGGGCGTGCGAACGGAGATTCGCACTCCAGAGAAAACGCCATAATGGTCACAAACGCCCGTTATCCCGAAAATATTATCCTCTGAGACTTCGCTGTGAGCCTTATACTTATTATTGCATTACACAAAACATAACAAAAGCATTAACACATTTTTTTTTATTTTCAGAAGACTCGTAAAACTGATCATTTAATTGATTCTCTTCTCACTTGAATGATTCACCAATATTACAAGTAGAAATTCAAACTTCTGAATGAAAATATTACTTGCAGTTGAACAAAATAATTTCAATTTAATAAGATATTTTAAAATTTTGTTTATATCAAATGAAATAATGAAGTATTTTGCTCATCAACGAGTCAACAAGTTTATTTATTTTTAAGAAATGATTTTTGAAATTAAAAATAAAAATAAATATATACTTCTCAAAAAAGATTTTTTTCTCTCGGTGTGAAGACATTATTAATACTCCGGATATTACAACTGAACACTTCTCTTTATTTTTAGCATTTTCACATCATCAATTGCCAGAGAAAATGTCTGTTTTCAGACAGAAAGATCTAAGCATTAATTATGCATTAATATTAGTAATATGCTTTCTAACTCCAACTTTACACGTAAAGTACACTTCGCAAAGCGTAATTTACACTTAGATTTTTCTGTGTAAATTCCTCTCGACAATTTGTTCTTCAGATCCGATACGATCGCGTGATCCTAAACCACCCAAATCCTCCGGAGAATCGGGTGGATCAGTCGCGGAGGATGAATCCAACTTTTCCAAGATGTTCATAAGTGATAAAACACGAAAAAAAACGAAAATTATCTGAATGGTCTCGACGCGTCGAAAACTTCGGGTAGAACTTGAGTCTCAACAGCGTTGGTACTGTCACACCCTTCCAAGTGAGTATATCCCCGGGTTATTAATGGTTTTCACCGACTGAGTTCATTAAAAGATCCCGACTCCACGTGGAGAACCGAGGCATTCCGAAAAAAAACAATTCTTATACAACTCCCTAGAGTAGCTCTACAGCTCGATAAAATTCCCAATTTTTTTTTTTGACAAAAATATTGCAAAAATGTTTAGACTTTTGCTTGCAATTTATTTTTAGAATCAAAAAATTTGTATTGATCCCCTCAAATTTTCATTTCCGCAAATAAAAAAGTGAACTTTTGGGGGGAAAAAAACATCAGGTTAAGACTAGGATCGAATGGAAGAAATTCCACTTAAAAATGGATAAATAAAATTGGAATATTTGGAGCGATCGATCGAACCCCTTTATTCAATTTCTCGAGCCGGTTGGAATTCCCATACCACCCCCCCATTCATCCCGAAATCGTAGCATATTTGTCAGATTTTTGTTCTCCAGGAAAACATGAAAGGAAAATAGATGAAGAGACGTTTGAGGATGGTTTTGTTCCTAAGTGGATTGGCTTCTTCCTCTACTTTTTATATCCCTCTTTCTCTGTTAAACGCATCAAGAGAAGTGCCAGAATGACATACCCCAAAGTATCATCCCTTATTGGCCCATTCTTTATTACCATTTCTAACCCCTTTCGCTCGATTTTACTTTATGAGGGAAATATCTCTCGTCGAGGGAGAGGAAGAGAGTTATTCACGTGTGGAAATCACTTACCCTTGAAACCCTTCTCTGGTGATGGTGCTTCACGACTTGTCGAGTCTGATTCCAAATCCACTACATTGTCTTGTGGTGTATCAACCTGAAGCAATAAAAAATAATGTACGAATTAAATAATGAAAAAATAGAAAATTTTATTCAAAATGTCAATTTTTTAACGTTGAGTTCGGTAAAATTAATTGGAAAATAAAAGAATTTACTTCATTATCACATTTTTTATATAATCCATTCATCAAGTAAATTTATACTTGCGCAAAAAATGAGAAGCAATTGGAGAACAAGAAGAAAACGAGTTCTCAAATCAAATCCCGTGGTTTTTGTATTAGAATATCATTGATTTCAGATTGCACTATTTTCTAAAATAAATTGATCTAATCAGACTTAATTTAAGAGATCCCATTCTTATTATAAATAAATTATATTAATCTTTGGAATCAGCATAAAATGTTTTGGAGAAAAGGTTTCTTGTCTCAGCGCACGAAGATATTTTCTTGTTAATTTTCAAATCATCAGTTTCTTGACACAAGTAAAAACAAAGTGCAATAGAATAATAATGCATAATCAAATGAAATAATTTTTACTGAAAAAAATTGCTCTCCGTGTACAAATTGACTCTTAACGCATTTCGAATAAAATAAGTGAATTCCAAGTAACATTTTTGTATTCGATAATTCATCGAAGCCAGGAATTTTAAATTGATTGCTACATATCATGTATCAATGATGTTTGTTTGGTCTCAACGCACAACG
Source organism: Psyttalia lounsburyi (assembly GCA_030522865.1). NCBI lineage: Eukaryota > Metazoa > Arthropoda > Insecta > Hymenoptera > Braconidae > Psyttalia > Psyttalia lounsburyi. Next base: position 28,720 of record JAPYZN010000884.1, read on the forward strand.
AAAGGAAACAACACGTGTGAACGACTGCCGACGGACAGCCGAAGTAGTGAGGTCATGTCTTCCCACGCTGGCGTTTTCTCGTCATGAGTGACACACATATGTAATTCAAATACATGTCCCCCAATGTGAATTCAGTTTAACGGCATTTTCTCCGTAACTTAAAGTACCTCAACAGTTGTGCACAATTTGAAGTTCCGTGAAAGTTACCAGAAAAAATCACCGGAAAAATTTATTAAATTTTATGGTCGATTTAAGAATTGTAGTTTCTGATAAAAGCAATCTAAAACCGTCGGGATTGAACTCAGAATTTTACAAGAAATCTGAAAATTGTTCTATTGATTGTAAAAAAAAAATAATATTTTCGACTCCTAAAATTATTTCATCGGAGAATGTAATTTATTAATTTACTTGGAAGAAATTAGACGTGCTTCTATGAAGAATTAATGACAAAATACAATTAAATCAAGAGAGGTTTCAAAAATGCCGCTTTTGAAGGAAGAAATATGGAGCGAATCAATCTATTAAATTCCCATTCTGTAATTACAAGGTCAGTGACACCTGAGAGCCTCAATTCGCTACTGAATTTCTCGGCTACAAGCGTTCGCCACCGACTCCCTGTGCCTCGTCTTCATTAATGATCCCTGACCCGGCGTTTTCAAGAAAAAGTAAACGAAAAAAAAAGAGGGCAAGAGTGTAAAAAAGATAGATAAAAAGTTGTAAAAAAAAATCAAGGGGTTCCGGAGGGCCATAAAAACCACCGCCATAACTTCAGAAGAACCGTGATGTGTAGAGAACGTGAAAGTAAAATAAGTAAAAAAAGGGTGCGTGGATGATTCTTTGTGTACTCGGAAAGATAAAGAGCCTAAATTGAGATGAGAACGAAATTGCATCATTCTGGGGAATTTTCAAACCACCATATCTTCAGAATGGACAGATGAATTTTTGAATTTCCCGCGTCAATTTAAGAAGAATAAAATGAACTTTGAAAATTGTCTGAATGAATTTGACGGTTTAACTTCTGGTTTTTGTGTGATTTGCAATTGAATGCAATGAGAGAATCAAACAGTGTTATCCAGAGAATTTCTTGCGACAAAAAAATTCCTCTAAAATGTTACACCATTAAAAAAAATATATATACATTATATTAAGAACCAAAACATTGCCTATGAAAAAAGGATTTCTCTGATTGTCCGCAGTCCCTGGAAATTCCGTAAGAATTTATATTGTACGTGAAAGACGCGGGAAACCGATGTAAATTGTAGATAACAATCACATGTTTCTTCTTCCAATTATTTTTATTCTAATGCGATTGAACAAAAAATCTTCCGCCATAAAGGCCACTTTCAAAAGCTAATAACTCCCCAGAAAACATTTTTGTCTTTTTCCTTTGTAGGTAAGAATTTTCTGAGAATAAAAATTAAAGTTATATTGAAAAGCAAAAAAATCCCTAGAAAACAGGATTTCACGGGTTATCCTAGCCACCATAAAATCCCCAAAAATTTATATGGAACAGTGAAGAAGCGATTAAAGGGCAACCGATGTAAATCGCAGATGACAACCACATGTGTTTCCCTCTCAATTATTTTTATTCGAATAAAATGGTCTTCGTGTATTGTACGTAGGTGTCATGACGCACTCTTCAAGATGAAATATCTTGAAAACTCTTTTTCCCATAGCTCTAAATATAGAAGTGTCATGGAATAACGACACGTGTGTTAGAGCGCTTCACATGTGCTCTTTAATAGCTCTCATCTCCCCTGTTTAACTGAATTTTTCAAAATTCCTCCCCCCCCTCCCCTTAAAAAATCTCGACCCCATTTTAACCTCAAACTTCACGTGTCAATGGTAATGAATCAAGTAAATATTGTGAGAATGTTTTAATAATGAAATTAAATTTTATAAACTCGAGTACAAGAGCTTTATTAACCCTGCGGTGTCAGCGTATTAAGGTGCGGTTTTGGGGGAGACTCCAACCCCCGGATGAGACAAATACCTCTGGAAACATCCTGAGAATAATTTAAGACGCCAGTAGAGGAGTTCAACCCCTCAAGACCGACTGAAATTAATAAACTGGATGAAAGAACTAAAATGGCATTATCAACGTTGAAAAAAACTGAAAAATTGTTTTAAAAAATATTGAAAAATCACTGATGCAGTCTTTTGCGCATACCACAAGTAAATTCCCATAAAAATAAATGAAAACAATTTTTTTTCGAGAGAAGTACTCAACACGAAGCACCGAGAATTAAGACATTCTCTGACTAATAATTTTCAGTCTCGAGACCTTGTAAATATTGTCCATCCATCAACGTGAACTTTGTCTCTAAATGTTCGGGAATCCCCGGTAAAAATCCCCCAAAAAATACACGAGTGGAGAAAAAATCCCTAGATCAGAGAAAATTATTAGGGAATTTTTACGGATATACAGGAATTTTTGGGAAATTTTATCTCAAGATTGTAGCGGACAATTGGTGTGCGGTGATGATGAAGTGGCCGCGAGGTACCAACTTACGGGCTCTCTGGAGTCTACAATTATGAGCCATACCACGTCGGGAGTGGATGCTCATAACGAACTCACTATATTGCCAATGGGGGCCCCCTACTTGAGGCATTTCAGATCATTTGAGGGGAGGCCCCTACTAGGCGCCTTTTATATTTCAAGTTTTAAAAACGAGGGGAATTCACCTCTTTCTTTCTCCCATCATCTATCCCCCCACCTTCGATGGTACATTCTGAAGAGGTTCGGTGCACTTATGCCATTTTGGTTAACGCGTTCTTGAGGTGAGGGAAACTCGTTTACTCATATTTTTATATCTTTTTTTTCGTGGTTTATGGTTTTTTGTCCCCCTCACGGCAGCATTCCCTCTTCTAGGTTAGGTCACGTGCCGCGTGGGAATCACTAGTTTCGCGCGGGAAATTTGAATTGAATTGGGGTTTTGAAGTTTGAAATTAATTAGAGGAAGTTTTCTGGGGGATTTTATTTGGCCATTGGATAGATTGTATTTTTCTTAATCTCAAAATAATCAGATACTTGTTATTATCTTTTTAATAAAAAATTGTGTTGTTCTTTTTAGACTTCTTTAAGATATCAGTTCACTCGAAATATTTTAGCCCCCCCAAAACCATATGTTTTAACGCGGCTTAGAAGACATAAAGACGCTCTTTGTATTTACACCGGAAGTGGAGCTCGATTGGCATGGCTATACAGTTGATTCGGTTAGTTTGAGTTAACAATTTTTGCAAAAATAGCCAAAAATTGCATAGAATTAATTTTAATCAATAATACGAAATTTGAAATTGATCAATTTTTCACGTTAATTACGGAATAATTGTTATTTCAAGCATGCAACTTTTGTTAGAAGGAATTGGCCAGAATTTTCGAGTAAATACTTGAAAAATGAGGTCCTGAAGGCTCATTCTCTCAAAGATATTAATATATCATCACAAAAATGCGAATTTCCTTTCCTAAATTTGTCAGAAGACAACAACAAAAAATTGTGATACAGAACAAGTGACATTTTCTTCAAACACAGTGCAGACATTCAGTTAATTTACTCAACATGTAGTGAAATACGTCACAAAAGGAAGAGGGCAATAGGTCTAGAGGGAGGGAGATTAACTAAAACAATGGGTATTTCGTTGTGGGCATGACTTTAACCGTTCCTTAAATATTTGCGGATGTTAGGAGTGAGAGAAGATGGGAAAATGAAGGAATGAATAGAAGACAACCCAAGATGTACTCCAAATGGCTTTGGTGAGGAGTAGAGAGGAGAGGGGGAGAGAGAGAGCAGGGATGAGATCCTCAACAGTAATAACTCTGGGGAGTGAATTAGCGCCATAAGTTACGCGAAGAAGACGCCGGCAGTCCAAACGGCGACAATATTAATCTACTTTGAATTAATAGTGTGTACTCTCCACCCTCGCACAACTAAATTCCATGCATACAGAAAAATCTAAGCGTAGATTACGCTCGCTAAAATTCATTTTACGATTAAAATTTACTTTTAAATTAGGCCCAAATTGGCAGTTTACGCTTTCCCGATGTCTTTTCCGCCTTCTCAAGCGCTCAAAATATGTGTAAATTACGCTTTCTAAAACGTATTTTAAAACGTATGAAGGTGGAACGTAAATTGGGCCCAAAAATTTATTAAAATTGGGTAAATTACACCTGATTAGAATGTAATTCACACTTCTATGTCGAGTGTAAAATACGCTTAACAAAGCGAAAATTACGCTCTAGAAAATATATCCTACATTCACATTTTGTACTGTGTGGTCTCTCAAAAAATCGGACTCCGCAAATTTGAAATTCGCTCAAATTTCGAGATAATTTATCGACAGATCTAGCTTAAAAAATTGTACTCCAGAAAATTAATGGAAATGTTGCAATAAGAGAACGGTGAAAAAAAATTGCGTAACAACAAAATACGGATATATTCGTTGACATTTGGAGGACGAGGGGGACGAGGGTTTGGATCTTTTCACAGGAGCGATATAGGTCTTAGTGTGTCGCTTAGCACCCTATCTGCTCGGAGATCTTGTCCCACACCCGAGGAGACAGGAGGTGGGGGGGTGGTACTGCGTTTGTCGTGAGCATTACTCACTCTCTAGACGCCTACTTGCTGAGGATCTCTCCTCTCTTCTCCCTATTCAAGCCCAGGGTGAGGCAAAGTCGTCCCCGAGGCAGCCCACTGACTACATTAGGGGGACAAATCTTCGTTCTGGACCCCACCGAGGGAGATCACGAGAAGGAGAGAAAGAGATGGAGGGAGAGAAAGAGGGGGTGGGTAAATTTCTGTCCCCAGGCACTATCCAACGGATGGACACACTCTCCTCGTACCTTCATTTTTTAGCTGCCACTGATTTCGACGCGATTGATTATCATTTTATTTACACTCTTTTCCTACTTTCAATAAATTGGAGAAATTATTGCGAATGATCTCTTTGGACATTTACTGGACTTTCTATTTTTTATATCATTTATGCGCTCATGTGATTGGTTTATGTGAGTGCCTGCTTATGGAAAGAATATAACATTAATTTTTACTTTGTTTAGAAATAAAAATTAAATTCTTCTGAACGAAATGATAATTTGCATCCATTAGAGTAAGATATTAATGAAATATTGCTGTTTATTTTTCTTTTTTTTCTTTTCTCTAGCGTTTTCTCTAATGATTGTAAAAACAGGTGAGGTCAATTTTTGAAATTTAATGAAAACTTCACTGGAAGAGGCCTATAACACGGTTTCGCCATCTGTTGACACTTACGACTCTCTCAAGATTAGCGGGAGGTGTAATGACCAATAAACTAGAATCGTGCGTAAAGTATAAAACAGTGCGTAAAATTAATTTTTACGTGCCGCTATTTTATTTTACGCATACTTTGTGCACACAATTTTTCCAAAAATTCGAAAAAGTGCCACTCTACGCACAGAAAACGACGCCTAAAGCAGTACTTTTCATGGGGCTGTTACGAAAAATAAATGAAATGTTGCGGTTTTGTATTGATTATTTACGCATATTTAATTTTGTATTTTTTCGGGTGTTTTTTTTCCCATTAAATTATATTTTTTCCGCCTCGACCTTATAGAAATTGAGTGACTCGGCCTGAATATTTAAAGACTCCGCATTGATTTTCCTACGAATAATTTAATGAAAGACGACTTACATCCTCGGGTAGTTATAATCAGTCCACTTAGGGAGCTGTGGCTGAGCGTTGAGCACAACTAAGCATCTGTTTGTTGATGCTGGACATGGACCGTCAGATTAGATCCTCTTCCCCTTTCACTCTGTTTCATGTTCACAGATGACGTGAGACATGTGGCAAAATATACATGACTCCTTATTTCAAGTGTAAAAATTGCGATATTTTTCAATTATTCAGTGTGAATGGAATAACTTGAAAAATTTTGCACAAAGGGAAAACAAAATTATGTAAACAAATTTTACTGAGCAATTGGCTAATCTTTTACGCGAGCTTTTCTCATCGTGTACTGCTCCTGAAAATAGTACAAATAGCGCAATAATTTTTCTAGTCGACTGGTTCACCATCCAAGGTCATACGACATTGTGACACTTTATTCAATCACAAATGACTGGGTAAAAGTGTAGTTACAGGTGTTTGCAATGACAAATTGCAATTGCGTAATGACTTTCCTGGTGTAACACGCGCGCTCGTGCATTTACAACGTAAGAAATCGTGTTGGCACGAGACACGACTGAGAGAGTGAGAGAGACAGAGAGAGAGAGCGGACGAGGAGAAAAGCGATAGGCGAATGGGTGACACTTGTCATTACCAAACAAAGAGACTGATCGCTTTGATACAAAATTATTTAATCGTCACTGTGTGGTCAATTAAATTTCAATCACTTCATCTGAGAGGAAAAAACAATCTCAAATTTTTTTCATTTCATCGCAATTGAATTTTCTTTTAGAAACATAATTCTAAAAATAGTTTTTTTCAGACTTATTTCATTATTTATTTTAATTATTGTTAATTTTATTTGATTATATTTTTCATCGATTCATTTTCTAAAATTTACCGAAAAATCTCAAAGTAATCTTTACAACTGATTAAAGACAACAAAACAAAAAATTTTTTAGAAAAATTATTGATTAACAAAATTAAATGATTATTTTTTTCAAATCGATCATTTGATTGAAAACTCTATGTTAAAAGTTTCATTCTCCTCTGCAATAATTTTTCTTGTAAAACAAAAAAATTAATTCCCCTTCAATCCGGTAAAAAGAAATTGTTTAATTATTTTACCTCCCCATTTAGAAATAAACCCCTTCGATCCACTCGTATCTCCAGAAATCTGCGGTTGAAATATGAATTGAGTGAGGAATCGATTTAACCACTGAGAATTCCCCCATGAATTTTTCCGCCACAGTCCCAGGTCAATTCCCAGCTGTGTCCTATATGAGATTCGTCCCCAGCATACAAGATTCTCGTTTTTTTTGCTCACCCCCTCGCCTCCCCCTTCCCCGCCCCGCCAAACGTTTTCGATTCTTCTGTCCGTGTTTGTTTTTTTCATCCAACTTTTTTTTTATATCTCGACTTTTGGCACTAGCCAGTGGTTATTCTCCTCCAGCCTCTCTCTAAGTTAATATTAATGGGAATATTTATGGCCCTGCCAAGGGTCAACACTGGTCAGACTCGGTTTGCCTGATAAAAAGATTCCAAAAATCATAAGATCCTGTGATTTATGGGACACGTGAGGTGTGAGAATATAGAAAAATCATTTATTCTGGAAATAAATATGGCAATAAGATCGTTTGGTAAATTTTGATTTTTTAGGGGATGTTGATTTAGTTCTAAAAATTTGTAAAATACCCAAATGGAAAAAAAATACTCTCCGTGCAGAAAGAAAATGTTTGTGTAAAACATATGAAAGGCAAAAAATTGCAATGCTAAAAATTTCTCAAAAATCAGTCAATGAAAATATAAAATATAATCTCAAAATATTTGATACTTTTAATTGCCACGGGGGCCTAAAAATTGCCATTCAAACGAAGCCCTTCAATTGATTTTTTTCAGTTGAAAACATCCTTGAAAATTTCAAAATCAGCGATAAAAAAAAACCTCAACCATCAAACGTCATCAGCATCTTCGAAATTTCATAAAATCCCCCACTCGAGCGAAATTGTAATTAAACCCTTGAAAAAAAAGGCAAAAAAAATTCACAACGTCTTCATTACTCCGGAATGCAACCCTAAATGTATCCAGAACCTCAACATCACCTCCGCATTATGCACCGAGACTCGGAGAAGATGGAGGGAAGTCCATGCCTAGGCCAAATGATTTGATTTTAATGCCGACTACAAACCCCAAGAGTAAGGGAGGGGGGAAGGGAGGGGAGTTGAGGGGGGGGGGGGGGGGGGGGGGGGGGGGGGGGGGGGTAGTTTTTGCCAGTCCCCGTTTACTGTCTCTGCCGAACAAGAGTAAAAGAAAATTAGGGATGGAGTCAAGGAGTGAAGAGGTTTAAAGGAGATAAAATGAAAGGGGAGGAGGAGGAGGAAGAGGAGTAGGAGAAAGAGCGAGCAAGGTAGATCTTGGCCGGTTTTCGAGCGTAACTCCGTGTAAACAGGATCCTCGTTTACCACGCCAACTTTGCTACGGATGCAACAGAGTATAAGAGAGGAGAATGAAAGAGAGTATTTTTCATGATTTCACGAATTGCGATTATTTCCGTCTGACATTGGACTAACGAAAAATGAGAGATGGGGAAAAGGCGCTATTAAATTGACAGGGAAATTTCCGATCCAAAAAGAGCCTGAGGACCTCTCACATCCACCTGTTTCTCGAGATATAGTATAACGAAATATCGACTAATTTTGACAGAAATTTGATCAAAAATGGTCTTTGCTGTTGCTCCGCAACTACTGGAGCCAGACCGATCGTCATACTGGGTTTTTCAGCTTCACTGTAGGAATTTGCAATATCTTCAAATTCAGTGAGAAAAGTGACTTTTTCAAACGAATTAAATTTTGTGAAATGTCTGAAAAATGAAGTTGAACTTCATTGCGAAAAAAAAATTGGGATTCTCCAGTTCCACTCAATTCCAAACTACCCAACAGTCGCCAGAAGAGGCCACGAGTGATTGTGAAGACAACAGGAGTCAAGAGGAGAGTTAAAAAGACCAAACAAAACTAAAAATGAAAGAAAAACGAGGTAAAAAAATGGTAAAAGGGGGGAAAATGAAAAGACGAAGAGAATTGGATGATGAGAGGAGGATAGAAGAAGAAGCGCGTCCAACGTGGACATTCGTCACACGACATCAAAAGCGGCTGCCGCAAAACGTTGAGTGAGACAAAGAGGATAGAAACACTGTTATGGGGCTCCTCGAGGTGGACTGAGCGACTCTAAAGACTCCCGGTCGATCAGCCATGAAAAGCAAAAGGAGCGCCCGTTATAAGGGGGCAAGAGATACCAAAAAATTGGGTTTAGGAGGAGGGGAGGGTAAAAAAGAAACGCTCCCGCGTACGAGTGGATCTAGTTCAATTTCTTGGGATACCTTCTGCTCATAGTTCTTTTTCTTCATTCTGTTTTCAACATTTTTTCACTGATTTTTTTCCCCTCAATCAACAGGCTTGACATCGTTTTTTTTTTTTTATCAAGAGGCAACTTTTAATAATCCAATTTTTCAATTGTATTTCAAAGAATTTCACGATAAACAACTGTTTTTCAAACAATTATCCTGACGTTTTTGAGGTGTCAAAAAGAATGAAGAAAAAAAACCTTGTTTTACGCTGGAAAAAATTATATCCAACCGATGCCAAGAAGTCTCATAACGGAAACACCATAAAATCACTGATCTGTAAAGCGAGGAATGCTGAGAATTATTGCCACCTGCTAATAATAATCCTCAACAGTTGAAAATCCACCATCAAAATGAACACATTCCTCATTCTGTACAGCGGAGATTTACTCTTTATCTGTTTCAACGTTTCGGTTTTTTTCTACTGGTAGTTTACGGCGTAACATCCGGCGTTGAAATTCACCAATTACAAACCACTAATCCGACATTAATCCAGGTAAGAAAAGGGTATTGTCTCAGGATTGTTATCTAATCTTATGCTGGCTCTTCCCTTTGATACGAGTGGAGAGCTATTGTTGCAGATTGCGCGTTGGAAATTAGAATTCGAGACATTTGTCAAGACGAGACATTTCAAAGAGGACTAACAGAAGATGAGGTAATTACCGGAGATTGTAAAGTTGGAATAATTGCTGAATTTATGTATTAGAAATTGATACCATAAATTATAAAAAAAACTACTTTCCCGAAAGAAAAAAAATGCAACTCTTCGGATTACTGGTTTGTTTTTTTTTTGTTCAAGGACCTATTCTCGAAGCCGTTATGCTCTAGTCATACAATTCTGCCCTTCGTCGCGGGGAATATATATAGTTTTTCTCTCAGAGACGATGATTCGCTCGAGCGAACACTCGAACACTCGTTCAGGTGACTCGAAACACCGAGACATTCACCGAGAAGCAGTTTATCGGGTTATAAATGAGTTTTTATCCTCTTTTTGTATCTCTTACCTTTAACTTGAGTACAGCACCGGGATAGACACCGAGGGAGGCTAAATTCTGATCGGATTCGGTTAATTCACGATTATCTAGCAGCAGATGTTGGTCAAATGGTCCAGCACCACAAATGCCCATTGTCTGAAAATAAAAAAATACCATCCAAAATCATTTCCAATCCTTGAAAAAAATTACGCCAGCGTATTTTACACTTTCTAAGAGGTACTTTAAATTTTAATATTTATCGTAAATTGTCAAATTGTAAATTACGCATACCAAAACGTAGATTATCCTCGGAAAATCGAAAAATCCAAAAGCAATTGTAATTTCTGTTTAGATTTTAGAGTGTGAATGAAAAAAATTATTCATACTCCAAAATAAAAAAACAAAACATTCCAAATCCACTGAAGGATGAGAACAAAACTACAATTATTTCTTCATTCTCTTTAAACGATAAGTTGGCGCCTTTGAATTTCCGGCGGCGCATGCGTCTGTTCCCGTAATTGCTTAATTTGTGGAAGGCAGAAAGTACATCCCCCCCCCCCCCTACCCCCCGCCCTCTTCTCCTTCTCATTCTTAGCACTGCAAGGTTCAACAGTTTTTCATCCCTTTCATTTTTATTTATTTTTCTCTCTTATTATCCTCTTCTTTACAAAGATGATTATGGTGAAATGGTGGTCAAGGAAACATATTCAGTTTGGTTTTACGATCGAAGGCTGGAAACAACGGTAAGTACATAGCAGAGAGGGATAAGTAAGTCGTTTGACTCCAATTAAGCCGGAAAATTGTGGTAAAAAAAAATGAAAAATAAAATGAATCCACTTGATTTTCGATCAATTCAATGATAGGACGACATGATGAATTTATGAATTGAAAGATATAATGAATTTATTTGACACGAGATTGTGAAATATTTGGGACCGATGCTCGGTAGATGCCTCAAGCCTATTATTATCTCCAGTTTATGCTCTTTCTTATGCTTTTCTTATTTCTGTTCTTGTCTTCAAAGTTCAAGTCTCGGGAGGAAAAAAAATGTGAAAAGTGTTTACGAGAGGAGCGCAGAGATCCCAGCGATATAAAGTCTGTTGATGAATTTTTTTTGTTTTGTTTTTGTTTGAATGCAATAATTTTTCTGAGAATCTAATTCAATTGAGTGGTGTAATTCTAAATGATCCAATAATATTGGAGAACGGAAGAATTACTCACCATAACTTTGAGCTCTTTGAGCGACATCTGCGAGGACACTTTGAGCTCGTGTGAGCCTTTCGCTCTTCTCCTCAGTCTGGAAGACCTCGAACTCGTGATAGGACTCTGTTAATGAAGAGAAAAAAATAAGGCATGAGTATTGATAAAAAGACGAATGTGGGGGGATTCAAAGTGATTCAGAATGAGACAGGTGTGTATTTTAGACTACTTTGCCACACTCAGACGTCCAATTCACTTGATAATAACAATTATTACGAGTGAAACGAATGAGAAACGAAGGGCTACTATATTCAATGGCATCAATCCTCGGAAATCAAGTGACTCGACATTTTTCACAACTCGTTTGGTCTTAATTCATCAGAGAATGAGAATATAAAAAAAAATTATCTCGGACATTATTCTAATGTCAACTGAAACATCTCTCAATTTCCATATTTGACGTTTTTATTCAATTTGTATCTTTGATTTTATTTTATATATAGAGAAATGTTTTTTAGGAGACAATTGCCTCCTACGAAACTGTAGAATTTTTAAAAAAGTGAACTCTGCTCTTAAACTATTTGCCTTTCAAGTAGTTTTTGGAAAATGTAATCGAAGAAGTTGATAATACTCACGTCGTTGTCGTCTCCTTCATCTATGCACTTAATGTATATCTTCGCATTATCATAATTTAAACTATCTAGACGCTCCAGGTCGAGTACGGCCTGCATACACTCTTGACATTGATCTGTAACCAAAAACAACATTTTTTATAACTATATATGACAATTTTGTTTTGATTTTTTAATTATCTCGACTATGAAAGAAATCGGAAAATGTTGTAATTAAAAATTTTTTTTTCAGTTCCATATACAAAATGAATTTTTACTCTCCAAAATCCGTCCGTCTTTACGGAAGATATACCAGTTTGTAATCATTGGGCAGTCTCCACCTCTGACGTGTGGACTCCCACGTCATCCGACGCGTCAGCGATATTCAGACCGCCCAATGATTGCGAACAACCACATCTTCCGCAAAAATTGACCGATTTTCAAAAATCCAAGTTCATTCTAGTCTCGAGATTTTAAAGATCTTTCAATTCGAACATTTCCCGATATCTTCGGCAATGGAATCGTGAAGAGTTTTTAAGGGGCTACATGGATTAGCGTTAGGCTGACGTAGTCTGGATGACTGGAACTTTTAAGAACTTTTAAGATCTCACTCGAATCATTTTAAAAGTTAGGGAAAATATTCTAGACATATTGTATCATTAAATAAGCCAAAAAAAATATATTTTCTGAAATTTTGAAACCCACGTCACCCCTTCGACGATTGATGGGCATCGCAAGTGCATTTCCAACAGATCAAAAAATATAAAATACCCCAGCATCAACTGTCCCTGCGTATGTCACACTTTTAGCTCTCAGCTTATCGCCCACATCTGTCGATTAGCCTTAAAAATTGAAAGATCATCTTACATAGCGGGGTAGAACGGGTCCACCCCGACGAATATATCAAATTTATTACACCTCATTAGCTAAACCTTCACGTAGACTTTAGGTTTGAACACCAATATCCAGCCTTATCACTGACCTTATCAGATGTAAACGGCCGAGAGACCAGCGGTCGGGGGCGGTAATTACTCGTCCAAGGGACAAGCGAATTCATTCGATAGAAGTTGGGGAAACCCAGTCTAGCCCATTTGAGTCTATCCCTCCCCCTCCCCTTGTCGCGGGGAAAAGTCGAGAGCATGACGTAACACTCCTGAGCCTTTGGCCTCTTGGCTTTTTGCTGTTAAACACTGGCTAGCCCTCGCCCTCCCAGTGTCCAGCGGTAACAATAGCCGGGCGAGAGGGAGCGATGGGGGGGCTTTCTTATGAGCGGAGAGGGAGAGGATCTAGCAAGCATCACCGATGGGGCTTGCCCACCGTATATTATTAATTACTATATTAATCATCCACTCGGAACTGCTGGACAATTTATTATGCATGATCTTCGGTACTCGGGCTGCGGGAGAACTTAGAAGTGGCTGTGGGGCAGAATAGGGCACGGGACAAAAAAGGATATTTTGAGAATTACGGGTTTTAAATATAAAATTAATCTAGTTTAACGTAAATGAAAACAAGACAAACTTGTACTAAATTGAGGGTCAATTTCTACTGAATTAAAAAAATTTTAATCCTTCAATACTTGAAGTTTTTGTCCGTCTGATTGCGTGCGAAAAGATTATTGGCTTCCAGATCACCTAGTGGAGAAATTGGGAAATTGTGTCAAGGAACCAATGCGTGAGGAAACATTTTTCCAGTTAAGGCCCGGGTGTAATTGTTCGTAACCTCGAAATCGCCGTGACTAATTGCAAGAAAAATCATTATTAAATCATGAGCAAACCTCATTTTGGACCTCCATGCATGATTTCTGCAGGTCAGAAATTAGATCTACTGATGTTTTGATCAGTATTTCACGTGTAATCAGGGTCGGCGATTTCGAGGTGACAAATTATTACACCCGGCCCTTAAATATTACCCCTCGGCAAGACAATTGCACAAATTGAGATGATTTTTCAAACTAACAAATTTGCTGCGCTTAGTTCGGAAAATGTAAGGCTTTCCAACATTTGGAGATTTCATTGAACGAAGATGTTGGTAAGAGGCTTAAGTTAACTCTGAAACAATGCCTGTGGTTTCCCCCACCCATTCCTCCTCCCCCACCCAAGACGTTTCAACTTCGGTTTAAGATGATTCAAGTGGTTGACCCAAAGAGCATCCTTACCTTTTAATCATACTTGTTTTGTGAGCCATTTCAAGCACTGCCTTTGAATCTTGCTTTATTCACTTTGAGGGGAGTGAGGGAGCAGGGAGGAAGCGAGAGGGAGAGAGAGAGAGAGAGAGAGGAAGAAAACATCAATCTTTGAATAACTCAGCGCTCCGAATGAAATACCCGACGAAACGTAATGTGAATGTGTCACTAACGGTTTTTCAATTTTGATAGAAGACCTTGGAAAATGTCAGATCAATGAAAATTCATTTTTCCCATATGTCATAAAAACATCATAAATTCAGCGAATAAATTCCGAATTTCACTGACTCTTCATATACCTCCATCACTGTCTATATACTTAAATCTCAATCTTCAATCAATAATATAAATCATTAATGCCTCAATAACCGCAAAAAAATAAAATACTATCAATTAACAAATATTCCGAGCTGAACAATTAGTCAACAAGAAATATTAGAATACTGAATTACGCCCAGGGAAACGTTACAATCAACAACGAGTAACCTGTTCTTATAAAAAATTTGTATAAACAATTTACCTGCTCAAAAATTTGATGTATGTATGGGGATTTCATTTTTCATAATTTCGAGACTCGACTGCAATTAGTATTCCAATCTCTCTCATCACCTGTGCCCCAACACACCCCAAAATCATTCCACCCCCTCTTCAATGATCATTCACAAACATTAACGATTCTCATTGAATCGTCCGGGGGCTAATTAGGTAGCGATAAATCAAGTGAGGAAGGAAAAAAAAATAGGAGAGGAAATGGAAGAGACGAACGGAACGAAAGAGAGGGGAGAAAAAAAAACAGAGGATGAGGGACAATCGTTGATGTTGGCAGGTTTGAAGGCGAAATAAAACGCCGGGGGTAGGAGGGGGAGGGGGAGAGTACCCGACAGGGCCGAAAATCCGCCAGGGAATTAAGTGGAATTCTTCAACTATGTGGTTTTATGTGTGTTAGTGTGGGACACGAAAATGAGAGAAAAAAGAAATTGTCACGGTTTAGGAATTGAACTTGGAATTGTCTCTGGCCTTTGCTTCCAGGCATTCACTGACATATCCTCTCAGTTCTTGTTTTATGTCCGCGGGGGGGGGGGATTGATGATTAATGGTGTTTAGTGCAGACTGTTCTCCAAAAATTTGAGGGGTTTGGGGACCTCGATAGATCTAGGTAACCAGAATCAATTATGGAGCTTGGAATTTCCAAAAAATTAATTATGAATGAAATAAATTTCGTTTCTTCAATCCTTTGGAAACATGCAATCAATGGTTTACGGGAAAAAAGTTCTGTCCGTTCGTAAATTATCAAATGCAAGTTAAAAAAAAATTCGAAGATCCCAGTCGGAAATATTTTTAACCAACCACTGGTTCTCGTTTCCATTCCGAAATTGTTGGAACTTCGTCATGTGGAAATTCTCCAGTGGAGGTTTTTGCTGAGACCGGGGGGGGGGGGGCCGGGAAGGGGAGGGGGGGAAGGAAAATTAGGACAGAGAAGGATCCACGAGTTTTATCCCACCGGAGATCCCCCCGCCAGTTGTCTCTAACGTGTAACCAACGGGGGGTCCTCTCCTTGGTTGGATTAAATGGAGCGCCTAGATGACCGATGCTCCAAACGAGGGTTGGGTATTACGTATATGTCTGTGTACAGCAAGCGAGAAGGCCAAAAAAATGAGATAAAACAACAAGCTAAAGCTCACAAGACATTTTTCTTTTTTTTGCACTCGAGGGGATGCAATTATTGTACTCCTGAATACCGTGATCAATATCAGGGGATGTCTGGCTGAGGGGCAAAATCGGTGGGTTCGTTGAATGGCAGGAGAAATTCATTTGGGACCGAATTAATTTACAAAATTATCGCAATATAGTCAGACAAATTTTTTCCTTGAGGTGAACCGTCTCTTAAAGCCAGCATAGAATGGGGTGTAGTATTTGTTTTTTCAAAGGAGTTAAATCCAAGTAAGGAAGATATCCTTTTTTGTGGAAAAATTAATTATCTAACTTCATAACTTCATGTCAATTTTCAATTCTTTCAATTTGAAGACAATTTAATATTGAATCGATCATAAAATCTCGTATTTAACTTGCAAATTCAGGATTATTTCTTATTAAAATTTTAACGACATTGAGAATGTATAATGAATCGAAAATTCAAGAGAATTGTTGCTTGAATTCTCAAGATACTCCATAATCTTTATTATCATCTAGAGCTGAATACTCCAATTTATTGTTTAAAATTCAATTTTATTTTTTTCAGGAGAATTGCCCAAGTGTCGCGTATTTTTTATTACTCAAGAGATTGTCTAGTTGGAAAGTAAGGCAAATTTGTAGAATAAGAAAATCGAAAAGTGAAGAGCCGGTAATTCCGAAGTTAGGCAAATGTCAGTATACAATCGGAATAAAATCACATTATCAAGAAACTTTGGATTGAACGTTGAAAGTTTCTTTTATGGCTTCACTACCCCTCCAATGGTACTTTAGGGAAATAACACGTCCTATTGTGTATTATTCAGTAATAAAACCGAGTGCGTATCAGTCGCCAACCATTTGCCAATCGCTGTTTATCGATACAAGTTTCTCTCCCGCCCAAAAAAAAAAGAAAATAACATTCCTTAATCATGTCGAAAAATTCAGTTAAGTTTACTAACTACACAGAGCGAGAAAACAAATTTTTTTAAAGAAGGCCTTTTCTTGTATCAAGAAACTTGACCCAAAAATTGACAAGAAAATATGAACTTACTCAGAGAAAAGAAAAAAACGATTTCCAATAAATTTTACATAAATGCCAAAAATACAGATAATTTATTTATAACAAGAATGAGATTTCTCAAATTAAATCAAGTGAAATAAATTTATAAAAAAATATTACGGGTCCAAATGCAAAATATTTGAGTGCAAAAAACACTGGATTTTCTTTCTTTTCTTCAGAATAATAAATCTGTCCGAAAAAAAAAAACATTTTCTCTCAGTGTATCCATTTAGAAAATTTCGTCCAGACCAGAGTCAAAATTCAATTCAAAGCCCCATCTCAATGCCATAAATAATCAAAACCAAAACGTAAGGATCGCAAATCATGTAACAAGTGAGGGGCTGGACAAAACTTGGGTTTGAGTGTCATTGTAACACACACGTAATACCAACAACAAAACACGATTTAACAGTGGCCTCTCTCGCCAATGGGTTTGAAGGAAGTGGTCTAGGAGGAAGGAAAATTAATATTCGGTAGATGGCGTTTAGGATTTAGAACACGAATTTGCAGATTAGTTTCCGTTGGTCCAATGCGGTCAACGGGTGGTAGTGGAATGGGGGGGGGATTGAAGCAAGTGCTGTGGACACGAGCGATATATCTACCCTCCTCCCCCCAACCGCTCACCAAAAAAAGCGGATGAACTCAATTTTTCTTCAGTCAAATAGTGCAAATGAGGTAAAACAAATAGAGGTAGTGCGTCTCTTCTTCACAGGAAAAATTTCTTCAAAAGAACTTTTGTGATTTTTTTTTACAATGAAATAGTATATTGTGCAACTAGTGCGTAAAGTAGCACTTTTTCGCACGAGTGCTAGGCGATTACACGAGGCGAAAAAGGCGATACGCACGTGTTGC
>JAPYZN010000885.1:0-27796 GCA_030522865.1 Psyttalia lounsburyi
TAGTCGATTGCCATTCGATCGATGGTCGATTGTGATGTCGAGTGTAGGTAGCTTAAACGACCTACAATCGAGTTTCCTGAAAGTCGATTGCGTGTCGATTCAAGCTGGACGTCTGTTGGAATCGAGTCTCAATGGGAATTTTATTTTGATTGAAACAATTTCCTTGTAATCTGTTTTTAATCGACTTATACTCGATTCCAACAGACTTCCAGCTTGAATCGAGTCGCAGTCGACTTTCAGGGAACTCGATTGTAGGTCGTTTAAGCTACCCAGACTCGACATCACAATCGACCAACGATCGAATGACAATCGACTAACCGGATCGACAGGTCCACCAGAGCAATTACCAATTGTTTTATTAATCTGACATGTCACCCTAAACCCAAATTCCCGTGACTGTTTATAGTTTGGTTATAAATTATTCTAATCGCTATAAAATAAATCTGAATGAACAATGAGCGCCTCATGTTGCGACTGCATCGGTGGAAAAATTATCGAGGCAATTTACAGTGGATTTGGTGGAGACAATGGAAGGGATTTTGTGGATTCCGATGGCAACGACTCGACTATCAAATCTTATACCCTGGTCAACAACACCATCGAGGTGGTTATTATTACCTGGGGAGCAACGATAGTGTCTGTTAAGTATCCCGATAAATATGGACACCTGGAGGACGTTGTTCTGGGGTTTGATACGTTAGAGGACTACCTGAATCCCGAGGTGAATTCGTTCATTGGATGTGTGCTGGGCCGGTGTGCGCATAGCATGAAAGATGGAGTCCTGAGGATCAAAGGGAAAGAGTACCAATTGCCCTCGAATGCTGAGGATGATCCTCACGGAGGGGTGAGAAAACCCTCGGGCACCTGGTCCTTAAGACCTGGCACATGAGAATTGATATCCATCAATTCCAGACGAGTCGTAAACAGCTGATCTGTTTTCTCGGGTTTCCCGATTTCTTGACCTAGTTTTCTCTGATCTTGGCAGATTGGAGGCTTTGGAAGACGAAACTGGGACTCTCACATCAGCGGTGATAGCTTAGTACTGACCTATTTAAGTCCAGACGGGGAAGACGGCTATCCAGGAACAGTTCTGACGATTATAACCTTCAAACTGACACCGGAAAATACTTTGGACATCAAAATCCAGGCGACAACCACCCAGCCAACATTGATAAACCTCTCTTATGGTTTATTATTTAATTTAGCTGGACACTGGGCTGGAGAGGACGAGCTGAAAGCCCATCGGGTCTCCCTCAATTGCGATCGCTTCATATTCACAGAAGACGACGATGGAATTCCGGTCAATAAAAGTCACAGGACAGGCGGAACTTCATTGGATTTCAGAATTCAACGACCTTTGGGCGATGAGAAGAACAGTATTTTATTCGACGACGACTCTGGACGGAACTTGTGTGTCATCAGAAATTGTGAGCCTAACCTGACGTTTTTATCCCGGGTTTATCATGAAAGAACTGGCAGGTGAGGGGAATTAAGTTCGCCCTATAATATAAACAATTAGAAAACAGTTTGGGAAAAGAGTTTGAAGTATTCTCGACTGTTTTGGAATGAAGACGTGATATAAACCGAAATTTAGAGTTCTAGAGGTGTTCTCCAATCAACCTGGATTACAGTTTGACGTGTGTGGAGGATTTCCCGCAGAAGACGATCCGGAAGACTTTGTACACGAGACACTGGACGCTCGAACGTTCGATCAATTGGCCAGTTACTCGAGTTTCTTCTCGGCGAATGGAGAAGAATACCTCGGGGATGAAGATGATGATGATGATGCCTACGAGAGCACTAATTTCGCAGTCACCAAATCCCGAATGAAATTCATTCCCGGAAAGAATGGTGCCAAGTACACGAGATTCTGTGCGTTCGGTGTTTATCCACAGAATTATTACAATTCTAAAATTGTAAGGGCCGGTGGTAGTACATTTTATTTATTCCTATTACTTTACATTTAATCATAAATAAATTGTGCGATGAAAACGGACTTAAGGGCCGGGTGTGTTAATTTGTCACCTCGCAATTTCCGTCACTCATTACACGTGAAATACTGATCGAACCGGGAGCGACAATAATTTCCGACCTGCAGAAATCATGCACGGAGGTAGGAAATTAGGTTTGCTTATGATTTAATAATTATTTTTCTTGTAATTAATCACGGGGATGTTGAGGTTACGAACTATTACACCCGGGCCTTAAGGGCCGTAATAATTTGTCACCTCGCAATCTCCGTCACTCGTTACACGTGAAATACTGATTAAATCGGGAGCAGACATCATTTCCGACTTGCAGAAATCATGTGCGGAGGTCGGAAATTAGGTTTGCTTGTGATTTAATAATTATTTGTCTTGTAATTAGTCACGAGGATTTGGAGGTTAGGAACTATTACACCCGGGACTGAAACACTTTCATTGTTTTTTCTCATTCTCTTTTTCGCAGAAGCACTTCCCTTGCGCTATAGTGCGCCCTGGGGAAGTCTATCGTCACCACTTGGTTTATAAATTCGATATTCAGCTTGAGAATTCAATTTAACTTCCAATTCCGAAAACCTGACCCACGAAAATTGAAAAAAACTGGATAAAAAAATAATGGAAATGAATTCCAAGACGAGAGGACTCACTGGGAGGTATGTTCCCTCTTAAATTACTATAATAATTCCTAAGAGCACACTGAGTTCATGTTCTTAGCCCTCAACTTGGCCAATTAGAATCTCTTCCAAACATTGTTTGCACAGAAAATTGTTAATGAAGACAACTCACTTAGAATTCTTTTTCTTAGCAGCAAAAAACCTCGCAACATCACCAACGGCAGCGCTGAATTCGCTGCTGGTCCTCAATGTCCTCTGAATCCACCTGGGCAGAGCTTGACATTTATTCGCATACCTTCTGTCCATCAGGATGACAGTGGCGTAATCGTTGATGTGCCTGACAGCGCGTCCGATGCACTGGTTCACCGCCTTCATACAAGAATTCTCATAATAAATACTTCCAGCGCCAGCTCTGACGTTCTCATTCAGATACTTCATCTTCTCCTGGAGCTCTGGGGACTTGATGTTTGGGTAGGGCATCCCCACGACGACAATACACCGACCCAAGTCGTCTGAAAAATTCAAACCCTCGCTGAGCTTGCCCCCCACAACACTGAAGAGTAGGGAGCCATTTTGGGAGCCCTTAGGACGTCTAATGGATTCTGCAAAATTTTCTAGGATTGCGTTCACCGCCGAGGACGACTTGGGCTCTCGGAATATTTCCTTCTTCCCAGCTATTTTGCCCACCATCCCCGCTGACTCCAAATACTTGTAGAGGGTCTCCTCGTATTTATACGACGGGAGAAATACAACAATTCCCCCTGGGACAATATTCACTAGATTCATCAGGGTTCTTCCGACCTCGTTCAACAATGACTCGCTGTCACGATTTTGGTAGTTGAACTCGAAGGGGATGTTGTTGGGACCCTTCACAAGAATTCTCGTCAAGATGTTCTCCCTGGGCACCACGTGATCACAAGAAAATGTCATTATTCTTTCTGACGGCGCTCCAGCTTCGATGAACAGCTGATCGCGGAATTCAGATATTGGCTCCATTGTTCCTCCTGCCAGAATTATCGAACGGGCTTCTTTAACTGAAAAATTATCATGTACAAAATTGGGAATGACATTATTTGGGCAGCTGGACAATTGGAGAAATGAACTACTGGTTCTATCAGTGGCTCTCGTTAAATAATTCTTTTTTAACTCACCGATATCGTGAAAATGTGCCGCGGGATTCATCAACAAGAACTTGATGACACTCTGGCCGAGAGTGGCTCCTGGAATGACGAAGATTCGGCCATCAGCACAAGCGCTCTTCAGGGACTCCAGGAAGCCCACAATTTTCATCAAAGGACTCTTCAATACACTTTCGTCCTTCACGGTCTCGGCCGCTGGTTTCTCGTCCTCCAGGTCCTCTCCGTTTTTCAACAAATTGAGGAACGCCGCGACTCCTTCTCGCTTAGTCCTGACCGTGGCTGGGCTTTTGTGAATTATTATGTCCTCGCTGTGTTTGTCCAAGTAGCCCTGGAGCTTGTGAACCAATTTGGACGTCTGGATGAACTTAATCAGATCAAAAATATTAACACTATCAATTTCCGCTGCTGTTTCGAAGCTCTGGAGGGTATAAACCGTCGGCTCTTGATTTTTCTTCGTCGCATTTGTCTCGGGACATCTGATTGTGCCTCCCAAGATTCGTATGAATTTTTTCAAGCAGAAGCCCAGCTGATTCAGGTACAGAACGTTTTTTGCTGACAAGAGATTCTCGAATCTGACGGATAAAAAATTAATTTATTAAGAATTATTAACAATCGTTGGACAATATATTATCTAAAGGATTAATTGATCCTTTAATCCACCCATCCAATTAACAAATTGCGTAATTGTTTAATTTTTTCATTGTTTAATTCACTACGAAATGGTAAATCTGAAGACACGAAAGTTTTGTTGTCGTTGTTATTAACATTTCTGTGTAAAAACAATGGATACCTCTTTTGATACTGCGTTAATTGATTATAACAATGCAGAATGTTCCTCCCGGTGATTGTTGTACTGTGCATCCTCTCAATGGCCTCCAGCAGATTGTGAGCCTCATCAATAATTATGATACTGTCCTTCAGATTAATTCCTGAACTTAATCTCGTATTTTTATGGAGAATACTGTTGTACGGAAGAACAATCACTTGTGCATCCTGTAAGGACTTTCTGGACGCGTAATAAGCGCATGTGTCGATGTCCTTGGCAGTTTCAACAATTTCCTCGATGTCCTGAACCTTAGCAACAATTTCAGCGATTAATAAATTCTGGTCTCCCGGATTGTAAGGACAACAGCTGTTCGTTGTTTTGGATTTCTTGAGTTGTCTTTCTTTTTTAGACGTCGTCTTCGACGACCTCTGGAGCTCCAGGCATCTCTCATTGATCAAATCAATGTTACCTAGGTTTTTTACAGCTTTGTTAACGCAATAATTCTGTCTGCAATTGGAAAATCCTTCATTACTGCTAATTATTTAGGTTGGCTTGAGGAGAGAAGGGGAACAGGTCAAATACCTCGAGCCTATTGGCACTAGAGTGACGTCCTTGGAGTAGGGGCTCTTCTTCAACTCTCCGACGAACTGATTTAACTGGGAGTGAGTCCTTGAGCACAAGAAGAACTGGGTGTACCTCATCTCACTGTCATCCTCTTCCTCTCCATCAGAGTTATCAGATTCTGGCGCAACATTGTCCAGCAATAAATTGAGATCATCTGGATTCTGTGCTCCATCGTTTGCCTCCCCCTCCGGATCGTTCTTGCCAGTATCACCTGCAGGATTTTTCTTCTGGGAATGAAAAACCTTCCTCTTGTTCTTAGATTCGAGCCTATTCACTGACAATTGTCTCAACGATTCTTTTCTCCTCAGTCGACGCTCGATGGCCTCCAACTTTTTTTGGACAATTCTCCTTTCCTGATTGACGATCAGCTGTTTAGAGTGATCATCAATCCAGTCCCCTGTGGATTGCTTCTCGATGGCGATCAATTGTTCATCCAATTCCTTGATTCTCTTTCTCAGATCCTGTTCATTTTTGCTCTCGTAATCCTGCAGCCACTTCAAAGCTCCACAAATTATTGACATCGTTTTTCCAGTGCCAGTTGGACTCTCGAAGATTCCCAGGTTACCTTCGTCTAGGCATTTATACAACGACTTCATGAAATCTTTCTGAATGTCATAAGGGGGAAATGGAAATAAAAAATCTTGTTCTTCCATTGTTTACTAGTGGACTTGTTGCTGATGGCCAACAATAGAGATTATCGGGGGGATTAGCAGGACTCATGTACAATGTTCAAACAACGGTCTCGGAGTGGTGGCGCATGAACTAAACAGAGCCCCTCTGGGGCCCCCTGGGCAGATGGAGGGGAGAAAATCGAGAAGGGGTAGAGATGCTAAATAATCGGCCAGGAGCACGGCCTTCAGTCTCAAGAATTATTCCAAGTTTCCCCAGATAAAAATGATCCTTCCCACCTGGGGAGAGTGGGGTTCGATTCAGGGGTGACTCTGAGAATATCGTTGGTCGGGTTGGCCTACATCCCCTCGATCGGAGGCTCTGGCTCAGGCCCAACTGTCGGGGCCACATGACCTGAATGTCTGCACATGTGGTGAACTGACAAAAGGGAAAGTAAGAAAATCCTTGGAATGGATTATGGAGAAAGAAGAACTAACTCTTGAAGAAGAGTTTCATCTTCCACTCGAATATTCTACAACAAAGAAGAAAGTTTCTTTCCACTTTCGACTGTTTTATGTCTCCCCAAGCATGTGGTAGCCTTACTACTTGTCTAGTTCCTTCGGTGGGAGTCTAGGGACTTTACGCAGCTACTGGTGGGGGCCCTTAATCGACTGGACAATCACCAGTAGCGCCCTCGGCTTGGAAAAAAGTCAATCAACGAAAGCTACAAATTTTCTAGCCACCGCATTCAATTCCAATCTGTCTCCATCACTGAAATTGTGGTTTACCCCCTATTTTGGCTTCACGAAGAGGCAGACAAGTACAATAGCATAATTCATTATTTGGCTGAAGTGAAGGAGCCAGAACTACCAGTGAACAGTAATAATCAACGAAGTGAGTAGGTGGACAAAAATATAGTTTTGAAAAACTATGAATAACACAAACTTACGGGCCATCGAGAACAAAAATCAATCATAACCTCACTTTCTCCGACGGCTGAGAGCGCTGTTCATCCGGGGAATAGATGCTTTCAAGCTTCCTTCTGCTGGGAACTGGACAAGAAGACAAGAGTTCGACGAAAGTTGCGGTGAAGACGGTATTGATATTGATTCGTATCTCGTTCTGGTCCCAATTTTCGTCAGGGTTGATTTAGGCTCCCGGTGGAACAGGGCTCTTACCATTCCCTTCAGGGTTCGACCCTCGTTCACTACTTTCCAGATACAAATGGGTTTATGTTGATTTCAATCTATTAATTTCAATCTAAATAAAATCCTTCAAATATTTGAGATATTCAATAAACTAATGACGAATCCATGAGACTTGAAGTAGAAATTTACAGGGAAAATTCAGTAAACGAGTTATTTCCAATTTAAAATAAATAAAAAATATTGTTCGAGTTGTGATAAATAGCGGACAGCGATTGACATCAGTGGATTGTTGTAAATTACCAAAGACGATATATTAATTAGTTGAATAAAATTAAAAAATGGCGATTTAGAAGGAAAGCCGATTTAGAAGGAAAGGACAATAATCCACTTACTTAAACCGTCGTTGTTTCAATTTTAGCCTCTCCATCATGACGACAATGGCCCCAGGCCGTGTGCTGACTCGTTCGATAACCACCACCCGTCCAATCAACATGACCTTAAACCTAGACTGCACCGAGGAGCCCCTCTCCGAGGCCCAGCTGGCCCTAAAGTCTCGAATCCAGGAGGACTACGATCGCGTGCTGGCGAGTCTTGACGATATAATAAAAAAAGAGAATGGTCAACTATTGACACAAACAGCCACAGTCAGTGGCTACCAATACTCACTAAGTCCTGGTGCTTCCTCACTCGTGAAGCAGCCCGCTCTAAACCAATCGCAGACGCCGAAATCCATCAAGCTGAACGTGTTAAACAACTCCAACAACTCGCAGGGCAACCTTCAGCTGGTGATGGATCCGCGAATGGGCCTGATCCTCAACACAGTCCCCCAGAGCACGCCATCTACTACCCCACTGCCCCCCCAGCCCCAAAAGCCCCCGCACCAGGCCCACCCGGGCTCAGAGACTGCCTCAATAAACCAACCCGCCGGCCAATTCACGCGAGCCACTCGCCAGAACACAATCCGAGCGAAAATCCTCCAGATCCAACAAGCGGACATGATCGAGGAGCTCCCACCGCCTCCAGAGGTCCCTCCAGTGGCAGTTCCCGCAGCACCCGCCATTCCCACACCAGCGAAAGCTCCCACCGTCCCTGCTTCATCTCACAATTCTGCGCAGAGCTTGAACTCAAAGCTGAAGAATGCGCAGCGTCTCCCAATGGTCGTGAGACCAACAGAGCAGACCTGCATCGGCGGCATCGCCGTTGGCAATAAAAACAGCGCCGACAGTATCGATGAATCCAAGCGCCATCTCCCCGACGGTCGGGAAATAGCCTTCAACAAGATGAATGGGGGAAGAACATTTCCGTCTCTGGTTGTGGTAGCCAGACCCTTCTTGAGGAGCAAGGAAGTATCCCCCCAGACGATCTCAAAAGAGCGCAATGAATTGGATGCCAAAGTCAAGAGTGTCCTCATGTACTCAGCCACGAGATTCGCTGAATGGTTAATACAGCAGGGCCTGGTGAAGTCTGAGCAATATTGTGATCAGCACGGCAATCAAAAACCCAAGTTAAAGCTGGGAATGTACAGCCATTGTGGCTCCTTTCCTTACTCAGGTGGTTACGTTTGGATCTCCAGCTGTTGTCCCGACAGATTTGTCTCAGTTTTCTCCGGCTCTATCTTCCAGGGGGCGCCCCACACGCCCTCAGTGTTATTAAAATTAATTTACCATTGGTCATGTCAGACTAATGTACAGAATGTCGTCTCCTGGGTGAAAATCTCCAATGTCTATGTGAAAAATTTTTATACCAACTTGAGGAGTGTCTGTACAGCTGCCGTTTGGGACAAGAGCTCATTGATCGGTGGTAAAGGTAGGAGTATTCAAGTGGGGGTTATCAGTCTTGGCACGACATCGCAGGATGGCAATCTGCGACAGGTGAAGGTTGAGGTGCTTGGGATATTGAATCCCGACACCGGTGAGTTGAGACTGAGAGCTTGTGAGCCAGTTCAGGACAACGATCGTACGGTCAAGCGACGATTTAATAATATTCTGCAGCCACTGAAGGATTGGGTGGACAAAGATTCCAGGATCCACACGGATTTCACAGTTGACAAGGGAATTCTTCATGATCTGGGATTCCATCAGGTGATCCAGGTCGCCTATAATAACCAGACGCCACGCCATCCGAACAGCAATTACCAAGTGATGGAGTACCTTCGTAAAATCGTTCCCAGGATGTTTCAGAATACGTTGAGCCTGCTCAGTAGACAGATGATTCAACAGTTCCTGGATG
The DNA here is from genome assembly GCA_030522865.1 of Psyttalia lounsburyi. Taxonomy (NCBI): domain Eukaryota; kingdom Metazoa; phylum Arthropoda; class Insecta; order Hymenoptera; family Braconidae; genus Psyttalia; species Psyttalia lounsburyi. The sequence goes on from JAPYZN010000885.1 coordinate 9,112, forward strand.
AGCTCGTCTGGAGGGAGATGTTCGGTACGACAGCGTCGCGCGCATTTCACAGTATTATTAGCCACATAGCTGAGCAAACGCGGGCTTCCACTGGTGAAAATCTTCTGGATCGGCTGAGCAAAATCGCTGGCAATCCTTTTAACGACTGGTCGTACTCCCAATACATTGGGAGGGAGTCATTCTCCTCGAAGGACGCCAGTGATCCGGTGATCTTGTCAGGTGATGCAAACACTCCAAATGATCCACCGATGTTGAGCCTGAAGTCCTCAGCTGGCCAGCTCACCAGGAGAACCCGCAAGCGCCTGTTGAATGCGTCAAACGCCCCAGAAGCTAAACGCCAGAGTCCAGACACTAGACTCGATCTTAAGGACTTCGATAAAGTCGAACAAGTGCCCCTCCACGAGTTTTATTATGGCACAATCGAGGGGGAGAAAGCATCCTCGAGGGAGGAGAAACACTTCGCCTCGTTCGCCTGCTTCCTCTGCCCAACGATCATGAAATCAAATACAGAAGTGATGGATCACATGATCAAACATGTGCCTCATCGTGTGTCAGGACAGTCGCACTCGCACGTCTGTCGCTACTGTTGCGCAGCTTTTTCATCGAGGCACATGATGGTGACACACATTGCCGAGGCTCACAGTGCTTTTGGTAATATTGATGGGCATATGGTGGTCTGTGGCATTTGCGAACAAAAGTTTGCCAACTCGAGTCTGCTGGTTACCCACATGGGAATGACACACTCACCATCGGAGATGCCCTATCGCTGCGAGACCTGCGGGTACAGAACGTCGAGTCATAAGGATGCAGTTGATCATTTTTATAAGGCTCACGAGAGGGGCGACTCCCTGCAGTGTCCTTACTGCCTGAAGACCATGCAATTTTGTGTTGATGGGGCCGCCATTTTTGCTAATATCCACGCATTTTTGGTGCACATGCAGAGGCACGTGCTCAGGAGGGAGCAGGGCAGGGGCAACAAGTGCTCCAGGTGTTGTCTCTGGTTCAACCAGAAGAGTGCACTCAAGCAGCACCAGGCGGATCTCCATATTCCCTGGCTCGGGAGTAAAGAGATGCCCACAATATCCGAGGACAAGCTCATAATGGTTCCCAAGTTTAGACATCAACTGAAGAGAATTGACTTGGGGCCCGTTCCACCTGAATTGCCTGATGACGAGGAGGTTGAGAGGTGGAATAGTCCTATTGTTGTCAATGTACCGAGCTCCCTCTATCATTTCCGGTGCCAGGAGTGCGAGGAGGATATCGATGAGGAGGATCATTATCCTGGGGAACAAAAGTGTAACCAGTGCCGATATGTCACTTGCTGCTGGAGGGCCTTCAAGGAACATCAGCAGCAGATCCATAATGAACGACCCATGACTAGTCTCGTTGTTCCATCGCCGCTCATTAATATTCCACTTGAGAAGAAGATGAAGTGCTCCTGTGGGTATGGGACTAAGGATGGCAATCTGTTGGCTACGCATTTCGCCAAGTGTAAGAGGATCTCGGCCGGCAGCGACGGACGCGGCTCCACCGGGATGCTCGATAGTCTCGGGCTTGTACCCAAAAATACCACGTGAGGAGGGGCCCAGGCGAGCTGTCCAGAGGATTTGCCAGGGATTTTTCTTTTCAATTTTGAAAATTGTCGCGAGATGGTGGAGAGGTGAATTGAGAAACGGCGAGAATAATCTTTCGTCTATTTCTATTCTGTAATTTGAGACTATGTGAGATGATTGTCTGATATATATGAATTCCATAGTGTCCAACTGACACGTAAATCTTGAATAAATTTTTCTTTAACATGAACACTGGGCCAGTTTATTCTTAACGTTTGTAGTCTCCCCGATAACCCAACTGGTGATAATAACGAAAATACTTCCTTCCAGGATATTGTCAAAAACGTCGGCGAACTGTAGTCCAACAAAAGCGTCTGGGAAGACTAAAATTAATTTTGAAGCATCTCAAAAATAATTTATATAAAATTTTTTTCGTTGAGATGTCTTCATTTGTTTTTAATGTTATCTGATTATGGTCTATTTAGTCCGGGGATTAGATGGATAGGATCTCGCCTCATGCCCTTAATTTATTTTAAAAGGACTTTTGTTATTAAGCCACTGGACAGATGTACGAGATTCAATTGCTAAGGAATACGTTCAATTGAGAACTGTCAATTGTGTTCCTGAGTTTATATTGAAATTTAAATATTTTGGGGGAGTGGCCCCTCAAATTTTATTCGATAATAATACGCCCCTGAATATTATGACATCAATTTATATTTTGGGATTTTTCGCACTATTTGTTTGTTAATATTGTGAAATAATAACGTTTTGAGATGTAATATTTCCATAGGTAACCCGTTGAAAAACAAAGTGAGGTGAATAAAAAATTAGTTTAAATTGTTTACGTTTTATTAGTTTTTATTCGCAATAATGCCGGAGATTTTACGTAAGAATTATCATCCTAGATTGGTTGGACAAAGTAAAATAATAATCATAACTGCGCACCAATAATGATCGCCATATCCATAATTTGTTTATGATTTCTCGGGGAAAAACAATGGAATAAATAAAATAATTCAATTGATTCACTCCATCATCAGTAAATTTCTGAGTAAGATTCAATAATATTTAATCCATTTATTCTCATTTGTCTTATCATGGCGTCGATTCTACCAACGTTTGTGGATTCATTAGTTTTTCTTAGTTTTAATTATTTTTTTTATATTTTTTTTGTATTTTTGTAATTTTTTATATATACTTTTTTTTCTGCCGAGTAACACAGATGCCGCACTTGTTACCGCTAATACTTCAGAGCTAATCGATTAGGAATTATCAGAATTACAACGAGCTACAGTTACAATAAATGAATAGGAAAATAATATATTGATTATTCAATGACAATTCGAAGGACTCGATGGATAAAAAAAAATAATTGAAGAATGAAAAATTTACAAAAAAAAAAATCCGAAAGCAAAATTGAAAATTATTTTCATACAATTACACAACAGTCCATAAAGATAATCAAAGAGAGAATGATTGAAAAAATGTTATCCAGTAGATTTTGAAAATATTGAACCTCAGATTGAATTAATTATAAAAAAGAATTGAAGAAAATGACGAAAATAAAATTGTTAATCAGTAATTGTCATTGAAACACCCCGAAATTCAATAAGTATAATAAATTGTCCTACCGTTCCTAAACTACGTATTACTAAATTGCAGATAATACTTATAGTGCATCTTACGATATAATTAATAAATCCATAATTAATAAGACAATTCCAAATCTGCCACAGCGATTACCACTGAAATATAACGATAGCAAGTTTTGTTTTTTTAATCAGATGGCAGCGATTACAGATGTATAATTGATGATTCAAGACTTGACGTCACATCATGAATAATCTTAACCGATCTGACATACGTGAGGAAAAGAAAAAGCCGTCTCTGTGAGCTTCACATTAAAATTGATGTTACTTGATTGGCTTTAGAGAATTGAGAATTGAAAGCATTTTAGTTATAACTGATGGGCTCTACGTTTTCACAACTATACTTTGTTGTTCATCTCGCGAGGTCTATTCATTAATTTATCCCTTCGAGATTACCGATATCCGCACGATTACATTAACATATCTGAAGAATTTGACAGGTCGTTAACATTTAATGACACAATAAGTAGATTATTTACGATTTTCCGTAATCGCGAATGACCTCAGAAACGACTGATTAGACTACAATCGCACGTCAACGCAATAATTTCTCGAATAACTCAAGAATTTTCACAAATCGACTTGTGCTGTACCTGTACCTACGATTACTAATTTTTTTTGTCTCGAGTTAAAGGAAGTAGTGCTGCTCAGTAATTCTCGATAACTTCAGTTGTATCGAGAGCTACAGCAGATGCACGCGCAGCAGAAATAAAAATGGTAATGTATTTTCTTTTCAATGCAAAAGTTTTTTTTTCTGATTAAAATTGATGACCTTCGAAGGGATAAACTTAGGAATCTGACGTTCACTCTACGGTGTACAACATGTAGAGATTACCCGCGTCGCAATTGGGTGGCACAAGTGCATGATTCGGGGGCAGAACGTTGAAGCCCAGAAACATGAACGTACGAACCAGCATTGCTGAAATGGAAAAAAAAAAATTATGATTGACAGATGCATTTTTCTCAACAAAAATGATTGAAGCAGTCAACTAATCCGATATAGTCTAGTGGCTACGATTTCTGATGTTCATTGATTGAAGAAGTCCAATTGATCCTCATTTGATCACTCCACTTTAGCACAATTGTTTTTGTCTTTTATATTCTGGCAATTCATCTTGCGTAATGAGTGAATCCCCAAGAATGATAAATATCCAAAAACTCCATTAGTTTTGTACAAAATTTTCTTGGACAACACTAATTGATTACCTCGATCAGGACGATCTTTGCGTAGACAAACGACAATGTTGTTGCACCGGAGTACCTCCTCTGCATACTCCAGGAGTGACACGAAGCCCTCCTTGGAGCCCTCGGGGAGAAGACAGCTGGGCACGCCGATGTAGAGAGTGCCTCGCCATATGAGTGTCTCCCATTCGACTGAAGTTGTCTCAGTTAAATGCAGAGTGAACTTCAAACGTAGTGAGTCATTATCTTTAATAGCTTTCAATAACTCCTCCTCCTAGAGCCAAAAAATAATCAAATTAGTAATGACTGTAGCAAATATTAAAAGTACCCTCAAATCCCCAAATTTAGCGAAACATTGAAGCAATTATGATGGCCGCGAGAGTCGCCGGATAACCGGAGAATCCGCGAGTCCAACCCCATCGATTGGCCCTTAAATTGGGGGAATGAAAAAGAATGTTATTGCTTACTGAAACAATGTGCGAGCTCACAGAGAGCTGACTCTGTTTAATCCCCACGCCGCGGCTCTCTGTGTTGACTGCAGAAACAGACAATGCGGCATGGGGCGCATCAGGACCACCACAGAGGCCCCACACCCAGCGTTATGGAGTAGTATTGCTGGGCTCCGATGCTCTCTTCGAGGGTCTCTTCCATGGATTTGCTTGATGGGTCACTAAAATAATGAATAATGCATACAATTTCATTAAAATCAACAAAAAAAATTATCAGAGGACCTAAATCTACGAAATTCATTAAAAAAAGGTCAGAAAGGCAGACAACAGAGGCACGGGAGTCACCGGCAGCGGGAACCAGGCCTCCAACGACGTGACCAGAGGCCCCTGGCCACAACTGCTCACGGTTCAAGGAAATCCTGATTTTTTTCCGCTTCGATTTTGGTTAAAGAAAGGAAATTGAGCACGTATTCTCACGAGACCTCATCAACAGTCGCCATTTTGTGGAAAATATCCAGTGACATCACAAAAACTCGTGCACACAACCAGTGACTCGAGTGAAAATCCTCAGGAATTCTTCGTCTATTGTATTAATCAACAAAAATTGTCAACTCTCAGTTGATCAAAGTCTCCTATCGCATTGAACGCATTTCATTGTTGACTCCAATTCACTCTGAAGTGGTTGAAGGCCATTCTGTATTTACATTGACTTAGTAAACTCTTCTCCTCGCATTCCAGACAATGTTTGGGTTTTGTGGCGTCGCAGTGAGACGAGGTAAACCAAGTAGATTAATATGTACCGGATTATTTGAAAGATCTCTTCAACGATTAATGTTCCGGATTATTTGAAAGATCTCTTCGACGATAGTCAACAAAAAATATCAACAAAGATATCGACAGACTTCTCTCACATCTCCAAATTGATCTGTTCCTGTTTCCCTCTAAAATCTTTCCTAAATTAATTATTTATCATTGCCCTACAGGATTTTATCGTCGCCAGCAGAATATAATCACCAACTGCTCGTGTCTCTGACACAAAAACAATAACAGATCGATAGGACTAGAGTAGACGTTTATTGTTTAGAAATGTAAACAAAGGCATGGAAAATTCAAGGATAGAGGGAGAGGGAGCAGGAGTCTTCTTCAGGGAAGGAAGTGGTGAAATACGCCTTGGCATATGGTTCGAGGAACCGTCTGATGCTGAGAATTGGCGAGAGCAAGTGCAATTCCCATGGAATCCTTGAAACCCTCGCCCCATATGGAGGATTTGTTGCAATATTTTCTCAGAATCAGTTGTTCAGGAAATAAAACCTGCCAGGCTGACGACAATTCTAGACGACTTTCCTAAGTTTTATCATCGCAGTTATCTTATCTTGTTTCACCACTCCATTAATGGATTTTCTATAGTTCCTCCAGTCGACTGTATATACTCTCATGAGATTAATGGAAGTATTACCTGATGCAATGGAGTACATGCGATATTTTTAGTTACTTATTTTGCTTGGTTCGATGGGAGCTATCGGACCTGGCCATGAAACAATTCACTCGTCAACAGAGCCGAGGTGGCACAATCTAATCGAACGAAACGAGGTTAGAATCGTGTTTCATCGGCTCTAATGACGGAAATTAATCGCTTGGTAATGCACACTCGAGCCCATCAATTCTCATTCTTTGTTAACGTCGATCAGTCGTAAATGGCGTATAAAGTGATAATGGAGGGACATTAAGTAAATATTTTTGGAATTTCATAGAAACATCTAGAGCCCGAGTGATTTGGACAATGAGGCCTGGGCGTCCGAAATGACTTGGCAATTGCCTGGAAGCCGAGAGTCTTTGTTCCCGTTTATTGATCTATTTGTTCCGTTATCACTTGGTTTATTATGACGATATCCCCGGATTTTGACATCGCATTCCCGTCACCTCCGACCACTCCAAGCAAACGTCAATGAGCCTGCTGCCATTGAGCCCCCCCCCCCGAAGACCCTAAATTACCGATGTGCAGGGATAAATCTGAGGAAATCTAGCACGTTGTTATTTTTCTAGTCGACTAATCTTCATCAAACATCTCAGGACATATGTTCTACTCCTAAATCATTACACATCGTCCCACTAGAATTATTAGAAGATGGCGGCCACGTTAATAAAGCCCTCTGTTCGATAACTACGGAATAAAAAGATAGCTCAACTTACCAATTACTAGAAATTAAACTCGGCATGGCGTGATCGTTTTTATTACTTTTCCAATTACTCAACGAAAGAACAGAACTAATACTCATACTTCTTTTTTCGTAAAATCTTGATGGATTTGAATGAACTCAGTAGGAAAATCTCATCGGTTTTTGCCTCGAGCGAGAAATAATAAAAATGTGGTTGTGTAGGTACACGTCACGTCGGTCACGTTGTAAGTTACGTTTCCAGAATGTGGATATTTTCACACGTCGGGGCAGACTCTGCCATTGGAATCGGGAAGAGTGGGAGTGGAGGAAGAGGAGGGGGAGAACTACAAGTTTTTTTTGGGGTTGACACACACACACACACAGGCAGGCTAGTGACAACCGTGGACTTGTGATACCCAGACTGCCAACCGCGAGAACGACGAGGGAGGGCCAAGTGCTCAGTTTTGGAGGTTAGTCGATCTTCCCAAGTAGAGTTGGTACACGCGTCAAGGGAGAGATAGCGCCACGGGAGGTTTTGATGGCTGGGCCTTTTGTCAACTCCCTCGTAGATGGTAGAGTTGTTAATTTATTAATAAATAAAGGGCTTTAGGGAGGGGAGTTGGTTTTCAGATGATTCTACGATTTTTCTGAGCCCAAGGGATGCGGGTACCCCTCTCCTGCCGGCCCTGGCAGGTCAAAATTCAGATTTTTGGCCATATCTCGAGAACTACTGGAGATATCGGGACGAGGCCAACTCCAGTGGATTCCTCGGGAAATTTTGGTATCCTTTAGAAGCCCCTCGTGCCGTCAAAAGTGGGAGAAATCGACTTTTGACGTTGCTAGAGCAAAAAAGGCCAAAAATGGCACTTTTTGGGTGTCCTTGGCTGACGGTCTTTCGGTTTTTTGCGGATTTCTCGAGAACTAATTGAGATATCGGGACGAGGTCAATTCCATTGGATTCCTCAGGAAATTTTGCGTCGAAATGGTCACTCCTTATGCCGCTAGAAGTTGGTTTTCCACCGGAAAAACACTCGCAAACCAATTTTTCTGATAATCTCGGCCACCTCAGTTTTTTGGCGATATCTCGAGAACGAAAAGAGATATCCGTCCAGGGTGAATTCCATTGGATTCCTGAGGAAATTTTGCATCGATCTGTATACCCACATTCGGTTAAAGTCAATTTGAAAAGAAATTCTGCACGCGAAAGATTCACTTACCCCTTTCCTGCCAGCCCTGGCAGGTCAAAATTCAGATTTTTGGCCATATCTCGAGAACCACTGAAGATATCGGGACGAGGTCGACTCCAGTGGATTCCTCGGGAAATTTTGATACCCCTCGTGCCGTCAAAAGTGCGAAAAATCGACTTTTGACGTTGCTAGAGCAAAAAAGGCCAAAAATGGCACCTTTTGGGTGACCTTGGCTGTCGCTCTTTCGGTTTTTTGCGGATTTCTCGAGAACTAATTGAGATATCGGGACGAGGTCAATTCCATTGGATTCCTCAGGAAATTTTGCGTCGAAATGGGTACTCCTCGTGCACCTGAAAAGTCTCGTTTTAAAATAAAAACGATAAATTCCGTCATTTTTCTGATTTTTGTCCTGGCCGAAGGGAAAAGACCAAAGAAATCATGGCTCTCTGATGAAATAGAATCAATACAGATTTATTATTTTCGTTTTCTCATTTTCTTTTAAGATTTGTACATGCCTGTCCAAACGGAATACCTAATCATACGTTTTTATTTCCCCCACTGGAATCTCCTGCGAGTAAACCCCTTTAACCATATATAATACATTCCAACGCAGCCGTAGATTGCAAAATACAATATATACATAAATTGCAAATCTACCCCATTATTTAATTCTCCATTATTACTACCACGTTAGTCTCTATCTCATGTTTTTTTACAGCTTTTCTCACTCTCACATTTTCATTTCTCCTTCATTTTTATATCCGACTGAATTACAATTGTTGATTATTCGATGGGCTTCAATATTCAAGAGATTTAATTCTTTTATTTTCCACAGTGCTTTGTATGAACACTACTTGACATGTTCGGGGGAAAATAATAAATAGTAATGGCCACTTATGAGGAACAAAGAGGAAATTAATTAGAAAATGAGAATAAAATGGAATTCAGCGAGTGAAATTGCATGTGGAGATGAATCACAAAATTTTATGCAGAACGAGCTCCGAAAAAAAATTTTTTCCACCGGTCAAAAGATCTTGAGAATTTGTTTTTTAAATTTTCAGTTACGGAACCCATAGTTCGCGTGAAGATTATAAAATTAAATCGATTGAATTATCGATCGTTTTAGTTGAAAAAAATAATTTTCAAATTAGGATTTGAACGAAAATAAAAATAACGGAACACTAGGAAAATGACGTGATAAATTATTACATTATCTCTGCAATTATTGATTTTAGAACAAATGATCAAGAGACATTTTTTGAAGAGAATTTTGTCGGTGACGAAATTGATTTTGTGCAATTTTTTTGTCAGACGACTCCCGTCCGAGATATTTCCGGAAATACGAGGGACAATCCAATTTTTGCTGATTTTCTTTGAAAAGTCAATTGAGAATGACTTGAAGTTTGTCGCCTACATGAAATTGGTTTTAATAAGTAGATATTGAGGAGGACAAGCAGAAATGCAATGAGGGTGAGAGGGTAGAGGAAATGTTATAAATTTTCAGGGACTCTCCTAGGACCGTTAAACAATGACTGATAATTCCATTAATGAAGTAGTTTATCCTCGCAATTACTTACTAAGATAGTAGGAATGATAGATAATAAAATAATTGATGAACTCCCTTGGATTATCTACAGTTTCATAAAATTTTTCATTTAATTATTCTCTCTAATCACAAAAAATACTTGTCTACCTCCCCAAAATGTTAATTATCCATCCACTAGTCTCATTATAGAATACTACACGTGGTACTGATAAAACTCACAGTTATATAATGTCCCCCGGGGACATTTTTCTACGCTCTCACCCTTTCAAATTCTGGTTTAATATTTTCTACTTTCATTTCAGTAGTGAAATGGCGAAAGGAGATAAATTGAGGAGAATGTCTCGCGGATTATTTTGCCAATATCTCGAGAACTCTCGGACTTTTGGATAAGTCAACCAAAATTTTTCGTGGGAACTTTGTCACTTTCTCTCCTGACCAACAAATCGTCACCCAATTAATTTACCCCTAAAAAATATCACCGGCATTTACCCCTTAAAACCTCCGACCTCGAATTGATAATTCATCAAGTCCTCCATAATGAATTTTCCGACAATTACTGGAGCCACATAAAAGCAAAAAAAATTGATTAAAGCATCAGATATCAGCAAAGAATCCCTCCAACTTTTCCTCTGCTCTCATATCCCTCCACCTTTCCACCCCAAACCCTGCCCCCATCTACTCAAATTCAAACAACGAACTCGTTAATAATTCTTCATTAATTCTCAAAGGAAAATGCGAAAAAAACCGACGAGAATAAAACAAAAAAGGTAAAACAAAAAAAAATTGGTTAACACTAGTAAAAAGTCAATAACTTGGGGGAGGGAGAAATGGAAAAAAGACTCTTCCGACGTTCTTTACGCTATAAATTTTGTTAAACATTTTTTTTCTCTCCTAGTTTTGAACAAAACTCGCGTACACGTCGGAACTTGCGTGGGGGAACGAGGGGGAAATCGGTCGGAACATTGTCGACCATAACAATAAGTATATCTTATCGAGCTACATACATATTTACATGGCTTTTCATTTCCAGTGTACAATAATGCCTGGATTTTTGCCTCGTTTTTCCTCTCTCTCTCTCTCTCTCTTTCTCTATAACAGCCTCGGTCGTTGCTCGGGCTTTAAACAAAACGTGATAAACGCCCCTAAAACTTTTCCTCTCACCCCTTAACGAGTGCAAAAAAACAAGCGAAGAAAAGAATGAAAAATGAAGAGAATATAACGGAGAGCCTGGCATTATTTTAAACGAATGAACAACTGCGCAGACCGAGGCGGTGTTCAATTTTTGTTTTTTTCATCACAACTTTCCGCACTTTTTTTTTTACTTTTTTGGGTAGTTTTGTCATTTTTTTTTTTCGGTTTTCGGATTTTTTTTTAAATATAGGCAGGAATTCGGATAGACCGCTGGCACACGATTGCTCTCGTGAATTCGTCCAAGCACAAGTACACTTGTGGTGGGTTTGGAGATGTCCCGGTTGGTTGGAGGTCGAGTCGAAAGACGAGAATTCATTCATAATGTCAAGGTGCTTTCAATCCACAGCTGTTTACGGACTTTTGTCCAAACCTTTTCCTACGTGTCCCTGTGGAATGAGAAATAATAATTATTAGGGACTGTTGACCGGCGAATTGTTGAATTAAAATTGCGAAATTATGGCCATAATTTTGCCGATGAAAAATAAATGCGTGAGTTGACTTTAATTTTAATGTAACGGCGATGGAATTTGATTCTCCCATCGAGGTCAGCTGACGGGTTTTAATAAAGATGATAATAAATGACCCAGATGACGGACGGATTGAAATGAAAACGTGGAAAGCTAACTCTTGTACAAAAAAGGGCGCTTGATGACTTCCTGCAAATCATTTCCTTCAGGAAATCGAACGAATCGTTCAATTTTCGATATTGACCAGTGATTGAACCAATTGACGTATTTATCTGCCAATAAATGGTTAAATCAATGACAAGTGGGCTATTTCCTCTTCGAAAAACCGTACGACATCCATTAGCTCAATCGATGAAGCTGTCTCCAATTCCAGGTTTTATTGAGCGCATTTTTTCAGACATTGTATGAATCACTCTAACAGAAATAAAATGACAAATCCCTTCCGAGTCGTTTTATTTCATTCAATCCCTCCCGGATTTCACTGATTGCAATAAACAAATTTCAAACTTTTCAGTTGTAAATTCTGTCAGCAGGGAAAATTATTTAATCCCATATTGTCTACAAATATTTAATCCTACAGATCTTGACTTAATTATCTCAGCGTTCATTACTTGCAAACAAAAATAAACCAAACATTTCCATTTCTTTCTCATAAATCGCCTGAAAACTGTCTCACGCAAGGAATTAAACGTGACTCTATTATTGTAGCCGTGTGATAAGAAAAAGATAAGCTCAACAATATCCCCTAAGTACCCAAAGCCTAGTAGTCTCAAAGATTAAAAGCGAAGCCGAGTTTGACTATTTTTTTAACCCCAATTTACTGTTACACTCAAATAAAGAGGTCGAATGTCCTACTGGGCAACTGCGAGAGCCGTATTTGCCGTATTTGAATTTCCCGCCTCGGCTATGAACATATGGCGACTGTATTGACCAATGAAGAATAAGTCTTACGCGAGAAGTTAGCCGATGGCCTATGTGATCTTTATAGCCTTCGATCCTTTTGGGGATATATGGGCATCTATTCCCTATGCATGTGACTGTGGATTCTACACTGTACCGCATTGGCATGATAAGACATGGGGAAATCACAGAACACCCATGTCGGTACAGCCGGCGACTTCTAATAGCAACCTCCCGCTCGCCGGAGTCTCAGGTATTGAAAAGATCGCCCGTAGCCGGGATTGAACTCGCAACCTTTCGCACACTAGCCTCGCACCTAACCTCTTCGGCCACCGACGTCGGTGTACACCCCCGACAATTTGGTACTCTCAATTTAACCTCTCACCTCAACGTCATCTTCTCCATAATGAGCGACAGCCTACTATCCGAATGATTAGCTGGCAGCAGGGCCTTGAGAACTTCCCTAACCAGCGCCTCATTAATTCCGGGTGAGGTGCGTTCAGCCAGCTCGAACGCACTCCTCAACTCCTCCACAGCTCCACCAGCTCGTCCCCCAGTGCCCTCGCCATTATTGTCCCTCGTCGAATATTGATACTTGCGTTGGAGTTCAGAGAGAAGTGGAAACAGGAGTGAATTAAGAGTAGGACTGCGAGCATGTTTGGGCTCCTGTGAGCTCCTCGGCCGCTGCTTGTCCTCCATTGGCACAACAGGTACATCAGGTTTGTTGCTTCTTCTGGCCTTGGGTGTATTATTATCACGCACCTGTGGCTTCTTCTGCTGTCTAAAATCCCGGAGGTGGCGATCCTCACTCGTATCACACCAAACACTGGATTTTTGCATTGGACTTGGTGGTGGATTCTGTTGGGACGGTATATTATCATCTCTGGATTGAGTTTCACGTGATGAATCTCTAGATTCATTTTTATAATAAAATATTGGCGATTCTAGGGGATCCTGAGGGGGTGAAGTGGTTCCACCGTTCGCGTGGGACTTCTCTGTGCTATGATTTGGGGTATTATTGCTCAGTGAATTGCTGAAGGAATTGCTCAAGGTCGGCTGGTCCTCCATTGGGGGTAAAACAGGCATCATTGGTGATTTACCACCGTGAGGGCCTTTTACTGTCATTATCCAGGGCTCGTCCAGATCGCTGTCCTGCTTTGAATCCTCAGAGTCGGAATTCTCACTCTCCGTTTCTGACTCTTCGCTTCTCTGCGACTTCCATTTCTTGTAACGATCGATCAGGTCGATTAAATAGGAGTTCTTCTTCGCTTTGCGAATGAATTGGAATTTTAAGAGCTCTTTCGCTGTCGGACGGTTCTCGGGGTCTTTGTTCAGGCAGGCTTCCACGAATTCTTTGAACTGTTTTGTGTAGTTGCCGGTTAATTGGGGAGGATTGTTCTTCGGGATCAGGAAGAGAACGCGCATTGGATGGAGCTCGCTGTTTGGTGGCTCACCTTTTGCCAGCTCTATCGCGGTTATTCCCAGCGACCAAATGTCCGCCTGAAATCCAAAAGGAAAAGGTTAGATATTAGGCGAAGTAGGCAATAATGAGGGGAATTTTGCCGGGTAATTTTTAGCTGTTTTGGCGAACGTTTCAATAATTTTTAGAGGTTATGTCGGTGCCGACACATCTTGGAACTCTTTATTGGGAAAACAACGCACATCGTCGTCTGGAGGAATGACCACCGGATGGAGGCAATAATGAGGGGAAGTTAGCCGGGTAATTTTTATCTTTTTTGGAGAACGTTTCAATAATTTTTAGAGGTTATGTCGGTGCCGAAAAATCTTGGGAATCTTTATTGGAAAAACAACGCACATCGTCGTCTGGGGGAATGACCCCCGGACGGAGGCAATAATGAGGGGAAGTTAGCCGGGTAATTTTTATCTTTTTTGGGGAATGTTTCAATCATTTTTAGGGGTTATGTCGGTGCCGACAAATCTTGGAACTCTTTATTGGGAAAACAAGCACATCGTCGTCGGGGGGGGAATGACCCCCCGACCGTGTACTGGGATTAGTCATTATCCCACCGAATTTGTCCTTCATCGACGTCGCTTTATGAACCCGCTGGACATACGTGGGTATACGTTCCCTTTTTTTGCGTATTTAAATTCGCGGAGAGAAATTTTCGGGGGAAATCAGAGACTTCGGTCGGTCATCCCGCGGATCTTCGACTCCATTTTGTTTCCAGAATTTTTTATCACTTCTGGCCACATTATTTACTAATGAGTAATGTTATATCACGAAATGAGTCAATCTCAGTTTAGGAATTCGCTGTCAAGAATGCCCCGGATTCCACGGGATTCATTTCCGGAAATTGTTTTCGTGAGAGTCACTTCGACAAGAAAACCCATCAAAATTCATTTAAAAAAATTATCAAACTTCTTTTATCATCTTATCGTTGCATGGAGAGTGGCTGAGAATGTTCAGCTTTACTCAGCTACAACGTTGAGTATTATTTAATATTATTTAATATTTTTTTGTGAGAAATCCAGTGCGAACAGAAGTTGAAGACTAGAAACTTTCCAAACAGTAATTTATCAAAATTATGTCAGTATCTTTTAGATACAAAAAATTCTCAACCGAAGTTAGAGGATTGATTATCTGGATATCATTCCAACAAATAAAAAATCTTGAAGACAATGGCTTTTGATTTATCGTGTAATAACATTTGAGATATTGACCGAGTGACTCGATCAAACATGAAAATATCAAATCAAACTATCGATCAAACATGAAAATATTTTCATCAGTGTTTCAGGAATCAGATAATTCAATCAAATTTTGCCGGTGGCTGTAGATAGAATGAACGTCTGTTGAGAAAATATTATTCCAAGGAAATGAATTCGAGAATGAAGGAAAACGATGAGAGTAAGGGGAGAATTCTGACGGCTTCGTGAGATGAAAATTAATTTCAACGTAAAGATTGATTTTTCCCGTGTACACGTTTAATTAAATTGAAGAATTGGGTCACGAATTTGTAATTTTCCATGGAATTTACTGTACAACCTACGGCGGAGAGGAAGTTCATGAAATGCAATTGGTTCTGAAATCTTCAAAAGGCAATAAAAGGACTTGTCCTTTTTTCATCCTCCCCTGGATAAAAAAATTAAGAACAAAATTGTGATAAATCCATCGCAAGCATTCCGAGTGAATTCAATGAATTCCGTGGACATTAACTGAAACGAGCGCGCACGACAGGAAATGGAATGGAAATTAATGTTGAATGATAAAGGCTGAAAAATTAATTTTTTCCCTGCTAACTGGAGTGAGAGAAAAATCAATAGGACAATGACGTTTAATTTGTCACTGCCTCCCGTCAAATATTCCTCCATTTGCATTAATATTACATTGATATTTCGGGAATGAGGTCGTTCATTTGAATTTTACGAGTGAACTCACGTAAAGTGGAAATGACCACAGCGAAAATGAAGGTAAAAAAAAAATGACGAAGAGTTTCTGTCCCCAACGGTGAAGGAAAATCAATTGTAATTAAATATTTACTCATTACCGTGAGCAATCAAAAATTAACTGAAGAGTTTGTGTGGAATTGATACGGGATAAATTATTTTTCCCAGTAAATCTCTCATGAAAATCAAATATTTAAATGCAAAAATTGTAATATTTCATCATATAATTTCAATTTAACTAATGATCCAATTCAATGAAGAAGGTTACTTTAATTTTCTGGAGTTGTAATTATCAAAAGAGAGAGAGAAATCAATGAAAAATTGTCTGGAATTCAAAATTTCCGATCGCAATATCAATATTCATTACTAAATTCCAGTTCCTCTCTCCTCCCACGCAAACAGACGAAGAAAAAATGCCCTCTAGATTAATATCCATAAATATTCCAGCTAACTTGGACCATAAATAAAGCCTTTCACCTGCAATTCCCGACGGAACGTCAGTTATTCTCGAATTTTCCCCGAAAATCAATATTTACCACCGAAAATGATGACAAATCATGCCTGACACTTCAATTAATTGATGTCTTTTACGGAACGTCGCGGAGTACTCCTCAAAAATATCACTTGTAGACTTAAATATTGACATATTTACTTTAGAATCATAGGCCGATTGTTTGATGACTTCCGGCGCCATCCAGAACGGAGTCCCCACGAAGGTATTCCTCTTGCTCGTTGTGTTCGTCAGTTGTCCAGCGACCCCAAAGTCCGCCAGCTTCACATCCCCCATTTCGCTGAGGAGTACGTTTGCAGCTGCAAAAACAATGCCGACACAAAGCCGGAGAGATGAAAAATCCTGGTCTCCCAGAGAGAGAGAGAGAGAAAGAGAGAGAGAGCTTAACACCTAGATCTTCATTTGAATAACCGTACCTTTAATGTCTCGATGTAGTTTCCTCTCGCTGTGGAGATAATCAAGGCCTTTGAGTACCTCCCGCAAAATAACGGCAATATGCATTTCCTCAAAGCTTCCGGCCTTCATGAGATCCAAAGCGGAACCGCCACCCAAGTACTCCATGATGATCCATAGCTTGGTACCCTGGAATTAAAAGAAACACCGTAAATGTCATTTGAATGGATATAATAAAATGAAAGGGCATCAAACGAGCCGACTAATGTATCCGTAATCTCCCGTGTAGTTTGTGCTAATTGAGATCGTTTATTTGCGGCGGAGGTGACCTAAATCGAAGAAATATTTTTTTTCTGGTTAACATTTGATCTCCTTAAGGTCCGGGTGAAATAATTCGTCACCTCGAAATCGCCGTCACTCATTACACGTGAAATACTGATGAAATCGGGAGCAGGCATAATTTCCGACCTGCAGAAATCAGGCACGGAGGTCGGAAATTAGGTTAGGTCATGATTTGATAATTATTTTTCTTGTAATTAGTCACGGGGATTTCGAGGTTACGAGCTATTACAACGGGCCTTAAGGGCCGGGTGAAATAATCTGTCACCTCGAAATCGCCGTCACTCATTACACGTGAAATACTGATCAAATCGGGAGCAGACATAATTTCCGACCTGCATAAATCAGGCACGGAGGCCGGAAATTAGGTTTGCTCATGATTTGATAAGTATTTTTCTTGTAATTAGTCACGGGGATTTCGAGGTTACGAACTATTACACCCGGGCCTTAAATTCTGAGCTTCGACTCTGAGAGGACTAGGGGCGCCACGGGAGGGCAGGGCCGGCTAAAATGAAATTGAAGTTAGAAAAACATTTTTCGCTCGAGGAAATCGTTTCCGCGCTTGTCAAATTATTCAGACATAAATTTTTCCACGTTTAAATTTTTTTTCCGCCTCCGATAAACGATCAGAAAAAAAATCCGCAAGTTGACGGTTGGATTTTAACGTTCCTCAGGTTTTATTGAATTTTATTTGTACTCAGAATTGGGACGAGAGGTCGTAAAAGAAGTAATAGGCATTCTGTTGGTGAAAAAATTGTGAAATAAATTGATCAAATCAATTTCACCAGGGTTATTCGCTTTTTTAATGACGTCGGAGTTGTAAGATAATTACCGTGACCTTTTAATTGATGAATTATCAGTTAAATTCATTGATGATAATCATTGGCAATAAGAGCCAGAAGATTTCCTCATTGAAATGTCATTATGATCTCTCATTCCAAGATATTTTCCCGAGAGCTTCCATCGTTCCATTCCTGAGCAAATTACCCCCGACGACTGATTAGTTATTAATGAAAATAATAGTTGAAGATTAATCGACGACAGCTCCCGTTGGTATAATAAAAATTGAGAGTTTATTCAAGTCCAAGAAGTTATGACAGCAATTTTTTTAATCGTCGCGCTTGGAAAAATGTAAAAAGGTGATAATTCTCCGACGTCTCGTAGAAAGGTGATCAGTTTTTTTTCTCTCATGAATAGGTATTAACCCCGTGAATATTTTAACCTGAAGAAAATTCCGATCGGGTCAATAGTTTCTGAGACATTCAGGGAATAAAATATTCTGTAGAGACTGGAGATATCCTGGACAATGGTTGAACTGTTTGAATTTTGTTCAAATTTCGCATGGAAATGGGGATAATATATTCCCCGCGAACTCACAGGCGAAATAATTAATATGTCATTAGTCGCGCCATGAGAATTTTTCTCACAGACAATTTCACGCCATAGGAAATATGTATTAAAGTGTAAATATCCTGAGGTTTTTTAAATGCCTCCATTAACTCTTCTAGTTTACTTTTGTACTGATAAAAATCGTCTATCGGCCGGGGTTGACTAGAAAAAATATCTCATACAGAAAAACGGATTTTCGAATTAATCAATTGGATTTTTGTTTTTTTTTTGTCGCGTTGTTTTGTTTTAAATTGAGAGGATAATGTTGGTTTTTGGGGATTCCCAAAGTACAAACATTCACTCCTCTCTACTAGTTTTTATATTTCCATTCTAGGAATAATATTTTATTACTTTACTGCACT
>JAPYZN010000886.1:0-22279 GCA_030522865.1 Psyttalia lounsburyi
AGAACATGATTTTTCTGCCCGGCGTAGGAGTAAAGTCACAATTCCCTCCCGCGCAGCGGGAGGGAAGTGTGTACTTTGCTCCCGCCGGGGAGAAAAAGGCATTGTAACGATTCTGAAAATGAAAAGTGGCGAATTGATCATATTTCCGCGTTTTATGACGTTTAGAGTCTCCCTGACATGATTTTGGAGAGATTTTCGTGTGTGGGTGTGTGCGTGAAATTTCAGTCAACGATTTTTCTTGAACCAATGATCCGATTTAAATTTATTGGATGGCAATTGGTGCATTTTGATGAAACTTAGACCGGATTAAATTAGGATCGTCTCAGCGGTATTGCGGTTTTATCCCGAAAACTACCCGAAAAAACGTGGAAAATTTGTTTCTTTACTAATTTGACTATATCTCATTAACAAACGATGGAAATGCGAGTTTTCCTATTTCAATGGATGAAGCGTCGTATCGCTTTAACTTGATAGAAATTTCCTTGCAATCGACTCAGCAGTTGCTGAGCTATCTAGCAGACAATGTTCAATTTTTTAATTTTGTATTTTCTGAATTAGTGCAATTATTCCGATTTTATTGCGAAAAGGGGGTAGTCGGAAAGCTATTAGTTTGACCCACCAAGGTATACATCAACGCGCCCAGCATGGGAGCAACACCCCAGAGACAACACGACTCTTTTTTTTATGACACAGGTGAAAAAAGGGCACTATTTTTTACTATTGTAGAGCGAAGTGGAAAAAATGTGTCCTTTCCTTCACTACTGTCGTAATAGTATATTGCCGGATGGGCGTTATGGGGTTTTTTGCTCGCGTGGCGTTTGGCAAACCGAGCCGAAGGCGAGGTGGCCAACCACGCGAGCAAAAATACCAATTCCCGGACGAGAAAGCCCTAGAGGCAGTACGGCAAAATATTGTTCGATACACATGAAAAAAGCAGTTTCCAACTCGTGTGATTCCTCACACTCGTTAAAAACTACTTTTTTTCACTTGTTTTCACTTGTATCGAAAAATACTGTTTTCTTTTAAAGTCAATTAAAAATCTACCATGAATAATTGAGAAAAGAATCACTACATAAATTTGATTTTCATTTCAGTGCATAAAGATCCATACGAAAACATTTATTGCGTTGTCTCTGGCAAGAAAGAGTTTATTCTTCATCCACCGACAGATTTACCCTGGATTCCATACGGAAAGTACCCCTCATCTGTCTACAAGAAGTCAGAAACCTCATGGCAGATGGAATCCCTTCGTCAAGGGTGTTCAGACGACTCCAATGACGAGGAACTATTGCCGTGGATAGCTATTGATCCACTGAATCCAGATTACACTAAGTAAAAATCAGATTCTAAAAGTCAAACGGTTTACGTTGTCGTATCCCTCATGGATCTCGTGCGAGTTTTCCAGGAATATTTCCCAATGTCATAATTATAGTCAAATTTTTGTCATAACCTTTTTTATCGTTCACAATTGGCTCTACAAAAAAGGTAATAATACAAATATCAGGAGATGCCTTAGATTCTGAGATATTCCTCAAAAACTGGTCCATTGTCGAAATAGACTTCAACCATTTGATGGCTTTTGAAATTATTTTCATGGATTCATGGACTAATTTAAAGGAAAAATAAAATTTCAGGTACCCAATGTATAAAAATGCAACGACGATGAGAGTTTCGGTGCAAGCAGGAGATCTCCTCTACCTTCCCTCGCTCTGGTTCCACCACGTGCAACAGTCTCAAGCTTGTGTGGCCATTAACTTCTGGTACGATATGGAGTATGATATCAAATATGTCTACTTCAAGGGTCTGGAATTGCTCACGGAGTGTGCTCAATGAATTACAATGAACTTGAATAAACAATTTGTTTATCTCTCAAATAGATCCAGAAATACATAACAAAGAGTGAATGTGAATCTTTTAACAAATAAATTTGGGCACAAAAAGTTAACATTTCTTTTATTTTCCAAGTTGGACAATTACTCCAAAGAACTCTAAACTAATTTTGCACAAATCATACAAAATACTGGATTCAGCATTCAATGTCAAGATAAAATGTTTTTTTTTTCATTATTTTTCTTCCAAATATTTTTTTTTTCTAGATTCCCCTAGACTAGACATTTATTTAGTTTCAAAAAACGTCGGACCCCAGCAACCTTTCCCGCCTTCGAAACCTCGTGATTACGCCCCCACCATCTGCTTCAGGTACTAATTCACGTCATATGATCAGTCTCGGTGGTTTCAGAATTTGGAGATCAGTGGGTTAGGATAGAACTGTGAAATAAAAGCCTTTATTCAATTACACTCGTCTTATTTGCCGTGAAAAAATGTTAAAGGTCATATTCCTCGCGGTGTTTGCCATCGGCACAGGTGAGTACCCAACAGCTCCTCTCAATTATCAATGAGTTCAAGCCCTGAACCTCTCCTGAATCTGCTCATCCACTTTTGAATGAGTGGGTGTGGCGATAATAATTAATTTTTCCTCGAAATTCTCACCAATATTGATGGCTGATTGTTTTTGGGGTGATCCACAGTTCTGGCCGATGGGGAGCTCATTATTCTCAATAATCCAGCCAGTGTCCACTTCGATGGATCCCAGACCATCAATCAGAGCTTCCTGAAGGAAGTTTTCACTGTTGTTCTTGGATATACTGCCAAATTGGTAAATAAAATACTCAAAAATTTTTAGTTGCGGAGAGTGAAGTGAAACATATAGTCTTAAACCTTCAATATCTTCTGACCTAAGGTTAATTTTGTGCGAATCATATCTCATTTAAAATTCTACCAAAAGTTGTTTAAAATGAAAAAAAAAAGATCGTTTTCCACTCTGCCAATCTCGAATTATCACTGATTGATGATGTTGTTTTTCTTTCTGCTTTAGAAGAATACTTAAACTAGTTTGTTTTAAATATTCGAAATGGTTTAAGCCAATTATTCGGCTTGGATGAATTACGTCATTTGAAACTGTAAAAAGGCACTTGAAGGACGAAAAAAACATATTGATTTGTAAAGGGTCAATGCTGATTGAAAATTAATTGGAGGTTTAATGAAGTTAGTTTATTGTTTGTAATTTTTTTGTTTCTAAAGACTCAGCCATGGGACGGAGTCACCATCAAAGATGTCTTCGACCTCCCAGAGGCTCTCGTGAGCATCGCGATCGAAGGAGTGGAGTCTATCAAGTCCCCCAGGGGCAAACATTTTCCTCTGAATGTCGACGAGGTGGAGGAAACCACATGGCAGGCTGTCTCTCGTCGTCTGGAGGAACGAGACAATAATAATACTCTTGTCAGGATCTGCGTTGGCGACGGTCTTGATGCAGTGAGTAATTGGTTATCGGTTTTTGGAGATGAAGAAATGTCTTCATCACCTTTCTAAAGTAATTTGGTAGTATCTCAGAATATTTGCGAAGTTTCTTTTTCTAAAGCAAAAATTTTACTAGGACAAAGTGTCTCACTAATGCGTTCAAACTCTTGTCTTCCGGCCAAATTGAAAATTCAGATACACTCATTTGACATTTTACTATGAAGTTATTTCCTTCCCAAAATTTTTCAATAGTTGGGTCAGTCCGCCCTCGGGGAACTGAAGCCTAATCCGGTGGAGGCGTCTTCTCTGAAGTACTTGAGCCTGAGTAACGAGGAAGACCAAAAGTTCATTGAGGAACTCCAGCTCCTCCGAGCAATTGCCCAGAAGATTCCCTCGACGATCACCGCCAACTCCAAGCCAGACGTCTACTGGTTTGTGGTTTCTGGCCTTCGACCAGTGATGGATCTTCATGGGAAGGACTCGGACGCCACCAAAGAAGCTCTCAAGCTCCTCAACGACGCCATCAACGATGTCTCCAACGCTTTCACTGATATCTACAATGGCCAGGTCGTCGTCGCTGTCTTCACCAACGATGCCAATAAACTCCGCGACACTAGGTCTGTTGAGTCACGCGTGCGGAGGCAAGAGAAGGCAGGAGAACTCGTAAGTTTGGACTATTAATTATTCATCATTTTTACCATATATTTTGATCATATTGTTGATTAATTTTTAATGATCGATGGGTGCTGGGTCACAAAGAGAAATTATCTCGCTAATATTTTGTTATTATTTTTACAATAGAAAAAAATAGTCGTTTTTGTGGAGAATTTTACTTTTTTTGTTGTTTTTTTCTATTTCCAACTAAAATGTTATAGTGGAATCGATCCTTTTTCCATTTTCCTTTGAAATTTGTCATTCATTAATGAGATATTTCATTTCCTTTGTAAGTAATATGTACTAATATTAATTCAAATTAATTGCATTTCCCTAAATTGTGGAACAAATCGATAGGAAAGTTTGGACGCTGCTGCCCAAAGTTTCAACGATACTTTGAATAAAATCGACAAGGTACACTAATAACGAGTATAATGATGAAATATGTGTGAAAAAATTCAATTAAACAATCGGTAAATTAATAATGAAAGAGGAACCACCCGAATTTATTCGAAAATTGTATGACCTTTTTTTTATTATTATAATTTAAAGTGCGGGAACATGTGTTGGGTCATTTACACTATACAAATGCAAAATATATTACATTACTTATATTAAATTACGTATTTGATCTATTAGATCTTTCATTTGCACTTTGGGAAATTCTTAAAATTGCTGTTTTGTGTGAGGCCTTGAGATCTATGGTTGAGGGTGGATGGTATGGGAGTAAAATGTTCATGTCCCATTTTGTACATTCAAAACAAGCCGAGCTCGCTGGCTGAATATGAATGTCGTATCTAATTCTTTCGTGTTCAATTGGTAAGCACAAATTTCCTGGCAGATTGTTTACGTCGTGCCTATTAATGTAAACTTACCTTCAAAATCCAACGATATGTTTATATTGCTCGTCAATATTGCCCATTGTTAATCTAACGAAGGATAGGAAATGTCTAGTATGAGTCCACCTAGACCTTGAAAATTGAACCTCGGTGAGATAGCATGTCTTCATGGCTCTAATGTTCATTCTACACCTCCATTTGTTGAAAATAATCATGTTGGCTGTCGCCAATTCCAAAAAATACATACCTCACCACTCGTTGCGTGACCCGGGACCAACGGCGTGGACGTGGTGATGTTTGGTCCCCAAGACAACACATGTTGAATAGACACAGACAAGGAACACAGAGATGATGTCAAAATTGATCGACAATGGTCTCTTGAATAGTCAACCCACACAACCACCGCCAACCCTTCTGTCGGTAAAAAACTTCTGAAAAATATTATTTTTGAAGAGTTAAATCTTCACGTGTTGGTCAGACTGCCAAAGAGACCAAGTGGTCAACTTGGTGGGGAGGCGGCAATTTCGATATTCGGGACCGCTATAAACCTACACAAATCACTGCCCCCAAAAGCGGTTTTCAGATCCAACTTTGGGGCACGGAAACCTACATTTTCAACAGGTTTCATTAAATTTTGTTAGGCGGACCTATACTTGACATTGACGACGGATAGCTTGGATGATAATCGAATATTTAGTTTCTTGAATTCTTCTTCAATGATATTGTAAGAAATTATATGACTATCTGCCATCAGGTACTTTTTGATCGTTATACGTGATGAGGGGTCTGATTTTCACTTCTTGCTCTTGAATGAAGATGCCTGATTTACCGAATGCGAACTGTTCGATAAGTGAATCGGATAACAGAAGTCCAAATATTCGGTTTCTGGGCATCATTTCAAATGCAATAATATTTGCTAAAATCTAATCTTTGCTCCTAAGGAGTATCGATATTCCTTGGCTTTGATTCCTGGCGTGGTTTTAGTAATTATTCCTCGATTGTTACCCGGAAAACCACCTTGGTTGACCATTTGAGAGCAGGAGACCGCACTGTTAGTGGACTAAACTTCAACAGGCAGCTCCCAACACTCGGCTTAGTAACAGATTATTTGTTTATTTAACTGATACACTATAGACGTGGTAAAAAAACAATAGAGACGGAGAGACCCGTAAACACGTCTTGCCTCTACGGCGGGTGCCGCCGAACTCCTGGATAGCCTTTCTGTTGGAATTATCTGTCATATGATTGTTTTTTATCACGATGGGCCATGACTTTCTATTTTTTCAGAAAAAAAACAGCCGAATCATTTACGTAAACACAAAAATCCACATTTGACACACAAAACACGAAATTGGAATGGAACTCTGGAGTGGAGAACTCTGGAATGGAGTTCATTTAAAGACTTCATGGACCATTCATCATTCACCAATCATTTATCATTAAAACATTTGAAAACATTCATTCACCAAATTTAGTGCCGAGGAATTAATTCGATCATTTTTTCAGTAGGTGAAAATGAACGAAAAAAGTCGTTCGAATGTTCGTTGAACTGAAAAAAAAAACGAATAATTCATGTAAATAAAATTAACACTAATTACAAAACAATAACAAAATGGTATTGGATATCTGATGAAATAAGAAAAAAATCCAGACGCGATAGAACTCCCTGAAAAATGCGTTAGAGGTTCATTGAATTTTTTCATACCTAAAATGTTTAGACAGAAAATTCAGCGAAATAGTTGAAGTGCTGCATGTAAACTGCACCGAATTTATCTAGTAACGCCCCAGTTGAGGTTGAATATGTACATAAATTTCCCCGTTACACAAAACAATTTTGTAGAACGTACAAAAGCTGGAGAACGACGCGGAGGGACTCGTTGAGCCAATCAACGAAGTAGTGGAAACAACGACTCCAGACTCTGAGAATTTGACCACTGAGTCGGATTTGAAAGAGCGGAAACACGAGATTGACTCGATGCATAGTAGCGAAAATGATTATGATCCTGGAAAGGTATTGTGCGATGACGACAACACTCCATGATTTAATTTCCATATTTCTTGATTTGGGGAAGACCGAGGAAATCCTGTTATGGCGTTACTAGTTTATTTTACCAAATGCACTTTTGTCGTCCTGCTGTGAAGAATATTTCGTTGCTCAATTAATCGGGTTTATTTTTATAATTATCTAGGTACAGTGGATGTAAATTTGAGTTGCCCCCGTTCATTTTAATAATTGTCTCTGGAGAAATGAGGCATTTGAAGAAAATAAACATTTTTATTTCCACCGATTCAGTTCCTTCGAGCAATATTTTTGTTGGAAACGAATGAATTATATTTATTCCATACAATAACATCCAATTTCTAAAGAATAAACGATAGTATATATTGTTTTTTAAAAGTGTTTATTTAATTCTGATGAAAATAGAAATAGAAAACAGGTTTAGGTTGGAATAAAGACGTCTCATTTAACTCAAATTAATCATTTCTCTGGGTACGAGGCAATAATTTATGGATTTATTTATTTATTTTGTTGTTAATGATGTAGTGAATTGATGAGATGAGATTTTCAAAGAATTTTATATTGTTTTGAGAATATATTTTGAGGGAAAAGGTTCCTTAATCTTTATATAGTTTTTTGGTATCAGAAATATTTGCAAAATAATATGGTAATTTTTGGAATTCTCTCATTTCTCTCCTTGAGCTACTGCATTTTGTTAATTAGAAAATTAATTTCGTGCTATTTTGTTTGCAGCCAATCACGCTGAGACTCTCCAAGAGATATTCAGCTAATTATCCTGTCATTTTCAATATCTTCCTGTGGTTTGGAGTTGTTTTCTTCTTCTCTCTTCTCGCTATTTGCAGTGAGTAAAATATTCACACTTGTCATTTTCTCAATAATTCTATCATTTAATCAAGTTAATTAAAGTACACACAATGAATAATTATCAAGAATTGGAAACTAATTAATCGATCCATTTTCTCATGTATTTTGTTTTAGTTAATCAGTTTTTTGAATAATGCAATAATATTTACAAAAAAATTTGTTTTTCAGTTGCCATTGCTGAAATGGATCCAGGTCGTGACTCCATAATCTATAGAATGACTTCCAATAGAATGAAAAAAGATAACTAAGCTTCAAGTTATTCCCTGAAAATTATCATCTAACAGTCGACAATTCCATAAAGACATCGCAGTCGCTTTTGTTTTATAAAAAAAATTGTTGGGTGTTAAGCACAAGTTCATTGACGTTGTAAATTCAATATTAAATATTTTATTGTGTAAAGTTTCCTGTAGAAATGTTAGCTACCAACCGGATGCATAACTAAAATAGATTGAACAATTTGAGGTGAACTACGTGATTGTTAATTAGCAAATGAAACAAGTAATTAGTGCATGAAGTGGTGGAGTGAAAGATAAATGCTTGCTATTTTGTAGGCCAAAGAACAATCTGGTTCCGAAAAATGTCGGAAGAAATTTGTTTTATTTACACCAATTTTCAAAAATTTCAATTTTCCTCTAGAATCTCTCGTGTTCAAGAGGAACAGAACAAAATGTCAACGTTTTCCTCCTTTTCACTTCATCATTTCATTAATTTTAATAATTAGAATTACTTCATGCTGTAAATTTAATTGCTACTTAAGATGTTTATCGTTTACGTTAAAAAAAGTGAGAGTGATGTGAAAACTACTGTATCAATCTGATAATATAGACTACGATACCTCAAAAATATCTGTGCAGAAAATAAGTTTTATCCATATGAAACTACAAAAAATATTGAGCCAAGGTTGAGTGCAAATATAACTATATCAATTGGATAATATAGATAACGTTCACTGGAATTCAAAACTTCAGTAATTGGAAAAATTTCGTTATCAACACTTCATGATGACTTGACTTCATATGGAATGGGTAGACTTTATAGTTACAGTGATAAGTAAAGTTAAAGAATTCAGGACAGTTCGCTTGACATTTAGGCTGATTTCTATAATTATAACGATAGCTAACTATTTCCATAGTTCATGACTATAGAAAAATGAGTAGAAATGTAAGATCCGGCGTGTGTGTTTAAAGCGCGGAGCGCGATAGCCTAGTTAAATTTAAAAAAAGGTAAAGATGTCAAGTGACATGCGGTTGGACTTGAGTGTTTAGAACTACTGTTTCTATCTGATAATACGGATTAGTTTACCGAGAATGGAAATTATGTCATCAATAGTTCTTAATGAAGGAGAATGCACAATCTCTTTTTTGTTTATTTAGATATAGGAACAACTGTAGTTGTAGCCACAACTGTAGAATGCACTACATGTTTAAAGATGAGCTCCAGTCGCGGGTTTCGCTCTCTCTCGAGCAAATTGGACGGCGACTGGTGGGGCTGGATAGATTGGGTGTAACCGATGATGAGTCAAACCAATATTGAAAAATCCTTGAAAATTCGAATTCTCAAATTTTGCAATTTCACTCCAACCTTAATTGTCTGTAGATGCATCAATTGTAATTATAAAGGAATCACTTCCATTGTTTATCTGAGGAAGATCATCGAGTGAACGAAATTGTAAAAAAATAATTGACAAATCAGTCATTTTTGAAAGATTTTTCACTAGTTTTATTCTCAAACACTGGTTTTGATTCCTCGCGGAAAAATACGTTGAGTCTATCGTCTCCATAAGCTAAACCGGTCCAGGTTATCCGGGAATAATTGATTGAAAAAAAAATCTGATAGGACTGCCTCTCGCAGAATTCCAAAACATGAAAAAATTTAAGGAATCTTAAAACATGGAAATATCGTTAAACTTCAAATTTTGCTTCTCGAAATCTCTACAATAACTTCCTCGAGAAGTTAAAAAGTGCAAAATCAAGAGGCCCGATGAGTGCTTTCAACGACGAACGATACCCTAGTTACGTTAAAAAAAGAGAAAAAAAGCAAAAGATGTCAACTGATACAAAGTGGGGCTTGATTGTAAAAATTGCAGTATCAATCTGATAGTATAAATTACCTCGGTCTCGAAGAGGTACAGTCATTCATGAAATTTTGTCGTCAACACTGGGTGCTGAGGCAGAATGAATAAACTAGTGGGACTGTTGTTAGTTGCCTGCTTGTGGGATTCGGCAACATCCTTTGAGTCTATTTACCTGGGACGAATACGAAGTCTGTATGCGAATTACTCAGATCCAAGTATTGTTGGGGGTGCGAAGCATGAGTGCTACAGGGAGTGCAAGAAGGGGGAGCAGAAGGAGTGTTTTTACAAGTTCTTCTTGACTCAATACACGGCAATGAGTTATTCTTGTGGAAGGTGTCCAACGAAAGCGGAGGATTGCTATTTGCACGGCTGTGTCACTGCTGGAGGAAATACCAGACCTATCACGGTTGCCAATCATATGTTGCCTGGCCCCAGTATTCAGGCAAGATCATTTGAGAATTTACTTTGCTATAATACATGAAACCTAGAGTTCGTTCTGAGTTTTCTCCATCAGATCAGAGTTCACTCTTGATCGGATGCATCGGAGCTATTTGGCAGGATATTTTGGGGAATTTCTAGTCAACTTTGATTGAAACCGCAATTTTTGGGAGAATCTGTAAGTGGATTCTCCTGCTATCCTACATGTTTGCATTAGGAAATACGTCACAGATGTTTTTTGTGGAAATTTCTTAAGATAACTCTTCATGTTCCTCGCTTTTCATAAAGAAAAGAAAAGTAAGAATTTCCCCACCTTATGAAAAAAACCTCTTAGATTCTCTGCAAAATTCCCTTGAGTTTGTATGAAACTCTCAATAGAAAATAGTCTCAACAAATGAATTTAATTGTTCAATACAACTTGTCCTGTTGAATTATTCTCTTTAAGAATTCCTCGTCTCAAACTTTCTCTTTATCGTTTAATTCTCTTAAGGTGAAACGGAACTCCTGAATCTATCATATTCAACTCAAAATTTTAGTATTGTTCTTCTTCCCCAATTATAAATACAATTACATATCTAGCGATCCACATTCTTGTGACGCATTAGGAAACCATTGAACTATGAAACTATTGCATCGACTCTATCATTACTTTATACAGTCACGGAAGTAGTTGTATCACGAAAAATTAATAATTGTGGGAGAAGGGACAATTCCCAAATTTTCAGGCAATCTAGGTTTCCGTTTTCCCTTTAGGAAAAGAGAAGGCAAATGAAGTGGGGAAAACATAGAAAATTGCAGTCAAAGAATTGCAGTGAAAACGGTCTACCTGATTAATTGAACTCTGTCTTGGTCTTTAGATTATTCGTTGGCTAATAAAATACACAAATAAATGATACCCAGGTATGCGAGGGCGATACAATCCGTGTCCACGTGATCAACGGATTCTCCAGTGAATCGTCAACGATTCACTGGCACGGGATCCATCAAGTTGGCACTCAATTTATGGACGGGAGTCCTTTCATCACGCAGTGCCCCATCCTCCCTGGCAACTCCTTCGATTACAAATTTAAAGCCTCACCAGCTGGAACTCACATGTGGCATGCTCACGTGTCTTTCCAAGACTCCGATGGACTCTACAGTAGCTTAGTCGTGAGAAAGCCCGATGATCCACTGCAGAAGTACTACGATTTTGATCTGGCTGAGCACGTCATGACAATCTGGCACTGGTTCGATACCTCAACAGCTTTTCGGCTGAAAACTGCTATCGATACGTTCACTGGGGTTCATGGGTATGGAATCACTGTCAACGGTCGTGGAGCTCACAAGAATATTTCTTCAGCTGAGGGGAGCTCACATTGGACTCCCAGAGAGATATTTCATGTTGATGCAGTGAGTCGTATTTTTTTGATCGTTTTTATGATGTCTTGTGGACACTAAATGTCACGAAAATTTTTCATCCAGGGGAAGCGATACAGGTTCAGAGCGATTTTCAATACTCCCACTTACTGTCCAATCCAAGTATCGGTTGACAGTCATCGAATTTTGGTTGTCGCCGCGGAAAGTGGAATTTTTGAACCAGTAGAAGGTATTTTCGGCGAGAATATCATTAACAGATCTCAAAATAAGGAAATTTTCAGTGGAAATAATTTGAGAATCGGGTTTTTTGCCAGAAGACTTCAAGACCTTACATTTTGTTGATGTAGTTGATGTAATAATTTCGAATATTTCCTTTTGCAGAAAATTAAGAAAACTAAAAATTGCTAGTGAACTTTCTACTACTATTTGCTTCATAAAGTTCTCCAGACAAATCTGCAGAGTTGAATTTTTTTATATCTATTGGAATATTTTTTACTAAATTTCCTTGGCTCAAATGTTTCAGTTTCCTGCAATTCCATTTTTTGTTTCAACTTTCCGTTTCATCATAACAATTTACTTAAAAAACTTGAGGCAAAAATTTTATAGAAAATATCAGAATTTAATAAGTTGCATAGAGATTAGAAGTCAACAGAAATCCAAGAAAATGATCCAAGGAATTCGCTAGACTTTTCAATTAGATTTGTTAATACGTTTACTTATGAGAATCTGCTCATTTTAGTCGATTCATTCATCATGAACGCCGGGGAACGATACGATTTTGTTCTAAAAACTGATAAAAAGCCTCGTAATTACTGGATTCGATACAGAGGATTAGGAGATTGTCATAAAGACGGCGTGGAGATCGCCGAGACCGCAATTCTCCATTACAACGAGGTCCCACTGGCAGAACCAGCAGAATCGACACGCTACGAGGAGAGCTTCAGATCTGGAGTCGTAAGAAATTTAGAAAAAAAATCTATTTTTGTTATCTTCATTGCTTTGTAATGACTTTACATACGTAATATCGATGTTTCAGCTATTAAATCCAGTCTCTCAGACAACGGAAAACTTCGAAAATAATACGTTTGTTAAAGTTATCGAGCTCAACAATTCTGCGCCTATTCCTTCAGATCTTTCGATGACTCCGAACCACACATTTTATTTCAAATTTTCGTTCAATACTTACGGTAATTATGAAATAAACAGAATTAATTCCAGTGGAAAGGAAATTGGAAGATTTTTATTCAATAATTTAATAGAATTTTTTATTGAATTCGCTACTAATATTTTGTAAATCAAATCCAGTGGAACAAAACTTGAAATTTTTCTTTTTTTTTATTCCATACTAAATGTTTTTCTGTAGAATATTTAGGGGGATTTCACAAAAAACACGACTAGAAAGATTTCCTACAGAATTATTTATAGAATTTTTTTTCATAGAATTCTAATCGAATTTTTTATCGAATTCGTTAAGATCTTTTAAGTCTTTTTTCAACAAATTGAATTTGTTGACACCTGTAACTAATTCATTCAAATTCATTTTATGAGTGTAGAATCATACTTCGATCCCGGTCCGTACTCCCAGATCAACGACATAAGTTTTGAAAATCCAACGACTCCTCTTCTCTCCCAACGCGACGAGCTCACGGGCTCGATGTACTGCACGCCAGAGGACCTCAGCAGCATCCAGTGCGAGTCCGGGCACTGTAGATGTCCCTTGATCTACCCGGTCAAGCACAATGACCTCGTGGAGATGGTCTTCGTGGCTGGAAGTGAAAATCGAGAGCAGGATCACCCGATGCATCTCCACGGACACGACTTCTATGTGGTTGCCATGGAGACCGTGGGAGACAATGTCACCGTGGATTCTGTCAGGCGTTTGAACGAACTCGGGAAGATTCCGAAGAAGTTCAAGAATCCACCCCTCAGAGACGCCATCGGCGTCCCAATGAGGGGCTACACGATCATCAGATATTTTGCTACAAATCCTGGCTACTGGCTCTTCCACTGTCATCTTGCCAATCACATCGAGATGGGAATGACTTTTGTCGTCAAAGTCGGAGAGCATTCGGCGATGCCACCGACCCCAAAGAATTTTCCGAGATGCGGAAATTTCGTTGGCGAAGGAGCTGTTAGGGGAAAATAAATTGTCCCCGATAGGTCCCTATTGATGTTTATTTACAAATTATTGTTGATGAATGGAAAATATGATTTTCATTTTATAAAAATATAAAATATGGGTTTGCGTAAGAATTCAGTTCTTCGCCCCTTGTATTTCCAAAAAAATGTCAAAATTGTGTCTACCAACCGACGGCCGGATTTTTCGTCGGAAAAGGCCAGGTGCTCATCTCAAGCTGTTATTGTTATTAAATCAATTATATTATTTTCAATACATCGATCTCTTTACTTCTTTCTGCCTATAAAAAAAATTCCAAAAAAATTTTTAACGGGCAACAGCCTAGGGAAATCTCCGTTTCAACCGGGATTTTTATTCTAAAAAGGGCAGGCGCTCATTCCATCCTGTGATAGGTCGTTCTCCGGGGCCTCAATCCGCCCATTCCCTAACCGCCCCCATGTACGTCTTCAACTTTCCACTACTAAGATTCGAGACTTTTTACTGGTGTTGGTGCATCAGTTTCATAATTTTGGGGTTATGACCACAACCCTCGCTCTCCAGATGATGTCAAAGATCCAAAAATAAATCTAGCCAGGCTCATTTCTCCAACCAGACATAAACAAGGTAAAAACTCAACATCCGCCATTCACCGACTAAAAATTAATTTCCCAAATCTCGTTGATAACCACCTCAACTTCTCCCATGAATTCACCTTTGTAAACGTAAACTCAAGGTTATTACGTAGGCGATGAGTAAACCGAGTGGGTACATTGCAGTGAACAACTTCATTTGGAACTGCACACACCCATTCTCATTCGTTCTAATTCCAGAAAGGACAATTAAATAAACACCAATTGAACAAAATAAATCATCAATTAATCGACAATCAGCAAGTGACAAAAGCTCCTCCAGCCAATAATATTCATTGTTTTTCATCAATAATGCCAGGGTAAGGAGTTTCTATTTTTAGAACTGACATTATTTCTCGTTCATGCATTAAAAATGTGTATTAACCATTGGAACACAAGTTTTTAGTCACTGTTTTACCTTCATTTAACGCTGGGAGTTATTCTTCTGTTTTGGTTGAATAGTTACTGAGTGTCTCTGAGTGTTAGGAGAAGTGAACTCTTGTTTTATTGTGTTATCCACCTGCAAACATCTCACACCCACGTGACGCAATATCATTCCTAGGGAGATAACTTATCAGTCCATATGTGAAGCTTCAGCACTTCTGCAGTTGCCAAGAGTTGGGCTTTGTTGGGAGATTTGTCTGTCGCTTGCATAGAATTTTCGTTTTTTGTGCTGCATTTTATGTTTCGTTCGTTTGACCATTGAATTGGGAGAAGTTTTGGTTGATTGGAACTTTTGGGAGAAGAATTGAGGAAATGCTGCGGCTTGTAATTTTAGATACGATTTTATAGAGACTTAGAGCGGAAAATAGTCAGGAATTAAAGAACAGCTGTTTTATGAGTATTATTCTTGTTTTGCGGGATTTACATGTGTTTTATTAGTGTAACAACACTTGATGGTCCTGGGTTTTAGCAACAAATTGTGAATTAGTTCAATTTATCTGATATATTTTACGTTTGATAGGATTTTGAAACGAATGGAGATTGAATCCTGGCAAAAGATTTTATTGATTAGAATTTTACAGAGTTGAATTGAGGAAAAATTGTGGGTTTATGGTTTTATATTTCGTTTTATTAAAATCACTGGAGCTGAATTCACTGCGTGAAATACTCGGGAATTGACAAAGAATTATTTTTTGTTGGAATGCAATTTTTTCCTCGAGGGATTCATCTGCGATTTATGAATTACTCATTATCATTTTTTTTAGCAACCAGATGATAAATTAATTCAATTTATTTGACACATTTTTTTGTTTGTAGATTTGATATTATTTAAATTGTCGGAAGTAGATTAATTGCGTAGAGCATTCGGTAATT
Source organism: Psyttalia lounsburyi (assembly GCA_030522865.1). Taxonomy (NCBI): domain Eukaryota; kingdom Metazoa; phylum Arthropoda; class Insecta; order Hymenoptera; family Braconidae; genus Psyttalia; species Psyttalia lounsburyi. Next base: position 15,605 of record JAPYZN010000886.1, read on the forward strand.
AAAAAGAATGGGATTTTATTGAAATATTTGTGTGGAGTGCAGGTGATGAGTGACAATTTCCAGTAGATTCACTATAATTGATCGAATTTGCTAATCAATTCCCCGAGTGATTGGCAAATCGAACAGTCTTCCTTGAAATATAATCCAAAAATGGCAGAGAGTCCGCAGAAATTTCCGACGTCCCTGTCTCTTCTTTCCCTGGAGAGCAGTGGCCTCTACCATCGCAGGATGGTCTCCCGTCGGAATTCGACGGAAGCTGATAATTCTGCCGAAAATATTGAAAGAATTGATTACGAGGAGCTCGGGGAGTGGAAAAACCCAGAGGCGCCGAAACTCCCTCCGAGGAATCCACCCTTTTTCCATAATGTCTATAACGGCTCCGAGGGTTCTCTTGGTCGACCGAAGGAAAAAACTCGGTAGAATATTTCGCAAATTGTTCATCGAGGGCTCTTGATAATCCGGGAATTCGGGATTTTTTCAGGATCACGGGTATGTCGCTGGACAATATGTTCTGCTCCAGGTGTCGGGAGGGGTTCGAGGCACACGAGAAAATTGTTAATTCTCATGGAGAATTGTGGCATCCCCAGTGTTTCGTGTGAGTAAAAATATTATATTGTTTCCTTGCAGTAGTCTCGCTGAAGTCTTCAACTAATTTTGACAATTTTATCAAATTCTAGATGCGCCCAGTGCTTCCGTCCATTTCCCGAGGGCATTTTCTACGAGTTTGAGGGTAGAAAATACTGCGAACACGATTTTCACGTACTGTTTGCGCCCTGCTGTGGTCGATGTGGTAAATTAAATTTTTTCAAATGTTAAATTATATTCGTCGATATATTACATATATCAAACCGATTTTCATGATTTAAATAATCATTAATTCATATCTTCTGATTTTAATTATTTTTTTTTGTAATTGTGTTCTATTAATTCTTCAATAGCTCTGAATAGAAATATTTCATTAATCTATCATTAAAACAGCATTACTGGCGTATGCTTATATTTAATTGATTAAAAATTAAGGTAATGAAATTATCAATTTACTCGAGACACTTTAATGAATTAATTAATTAACTAAAATGTGAATTAATTAATTTCAATTATAAGTGCTGCAACAGAATATAAATAATAACTGGATAATCAATCTGGGGACGACTAAACTCTAATGTTTATGGGTATCTATGTAAATATAGAATGATTTTAATTATTTTAATTTCTGTATCCAGGAGAATTTGTGATTGGTCGAGTTATAAAGGCCATGAATGCAAACTGGCATCCAGGATGTTTCCGCTGCGAGGAATGTGACTTTGAACTCGCTGACGCTGGATTTATAAAGTGCCAAGGGAGAGCTCTCTGTCACACTTGCAATGCTCGAGTCAAGGCTGGAGCTCTTGGAAAACATATTTGCCATCAGTGCCAGTACGTTTTAAGGGGAGAGGGAGAAGGGAACGGAAGGGTCTCATCACTTTTTTCAACTATTAAAAATGTTTGATTGAAATTTTTGGCAATTTTTTTTTCCTTTTTATGTGAAAAAATCGATAAGACCCTCCTTAAAACATCGATTGCGAATTGCAAAGGCTCTGGATTTTTTCCACTAAATTCTTTAACGATTTCTCAGTTTACCATTTACAAATCCCTCATTTCTGAGGCAGTTTAAGAATTAGAGAAACTGTTGTAGCTCTCTAATAATTATTTTTTTAATTGCAGTGGAGTTATCGATGATAAGCCACTTCGATTCCGAGGAGAAGTCTATCATCCCTACCACTTCAATTGCACTGCCTGCCAGGTTGAGCTCAATTCTGATGCCAGGGAAGTGAGGTCAAGACCTGGCTATGCTGCCAATGAAATGGTAAAATTGTGGATTACTTTTTTGGACACACAAAAATATTTTAATATTTCACATGTAAAGTCCTTCTGGTGAATATAATTGTAAAAACAACTTTCGATCTTTTAGAATGAATTGTACTGCCTTCGTTGCCATGACAAAATGGGAATTCCAATCTGTGGAGCTTGTCGACGCCCAATCGAAGAGAGAGTAGTGACTGCCCTTGGTAAACACTGGCACGTGGAGCACTTCGTCTGTGCCAAATGTGAAAAACCATTCTTGGGACATCGTCATTACGAGAAGAAGGGCTTAGCTTACTGCGAGACTCATTATCATCAGCTGTTCGGAAATCTCTGCTTCGTCTGTAATCAAGTTATTGCTGGAGATGGTAAATAATTCATCGATCTTTCTCAATCCAAACAATAGCTCTTATTTTTTCTCCCAGCATTTGGATTTTTTACGCTCTTAATATTATACCAGTGACTTTCTTATCATTACGTTCTGGTCTTTATCAGGGAACACTGTCTGCAGATTTTTTTCTCGATGACAGAAAAACTTGAAATAAACCAAATTTTTCTTTAACATTATAAATTTTACGATTGTTAACACGAAAATATAACAACCACGTGCCTTTGACCTGGAGACCTATGTGAAACGCCGGTCACTAGTCTCTCCCCCGAGATCACCCAGTGCATAAGCAAAAGGTCCCGGCTTCGAATTCCAGTCTGGACTCTCCATTTTTTCAGTAAAAATTTGTCAATTTTGTATTGACAGTAATTCCGGATCTCATCCTATCTATTTCAAATCCCATCCAAAGGTTTTCTGTAACGTCACGGGGACTGCGGAGCGCTATATAATTTTTTTCTTTTTTTTATTGTAACCATTTAAACATTAGGGTTTATTCTGCAGACAAGAAAAATAGCAAATATTTTGTTAAAATTTATATAAGTGATTTATGTTAGTAATCACCTTCATTTGTACTTCGAGTAGAAAGTATATTGCAATTTAGTAAGTTACATCGGTACATCTTGAGCAAAATTCCCTTCTTTGATATAAAAATTTTAGAAACTACTAGGGAGAAACATGGGGAGGGGCTGGATGACTGACGGAAAAAAGGCGGATGTTACAAAAGATTTTGGCATTTAGGCGACTGCACACTCCCGTGAACAGCCGCCTTATTTCTGATTCATTTTAACACGAAAATAACTAAATAAAACTTGGATTCCTAGAGAAATGTCTGCAGATATCGTTTTTCAATTTTTTTAATCACTAAAATGTTAGACTTTACTAGACACCATTTAATGATGTAATGATTTGTGTTCATTCAGTTTTCACTGCTCTCAACAAAGCCTGGTGTGTCCACCATTTCGCCTGTGCCTTCTGCGATCAAAAGATGAATCAAAAGACTAAATTCTTCGAGTTCGATCTGCGTCCAGCTTGCAAAAAGTGTTACGACAAATTCCCACAGGAATTGAAGAAACGTATGCGTCGTATGTACGACTTGAATCCCAAGCGAATACCCGCCTGAGTAATCTCATCTTGCCAAAGGGGTCAACAAAATCTACAGTGTCTCGAACCTAATAATCTTAATACTAATCTTAATACCTGTAACCAAAGTAAATTTGTGTATTTTATCAACAATTTTTTTAACATTTTTTTCTTTTTTATATCGATATATTGGATGGAATTAATCAAGTGCCTTCCATTTTGAAAGAAAAATGAATTTAGGGTGCTTTGACAAACTTATTTTTATAACAATTTTAATAATCCTTATTTACAAGATAAAATAAAAAACATATTTAAAATAATTCTATTTGTCGTCTATTCTTTGATTTATTTTTACGGATGCTCCTCGGAATAAAACAAAATGTGTTTCTTGAGATTTGTATCTCTTGAATCATTTTTTTTATTCAACTATTTATTTCGTTTCATCGACAAAATTAAACTAGAATGGTTGGAAAATGTGCGGCGTGAAAATTCAATATCGATTTCAGGAGAAAAAAATCTCTCAATGGAAGTTTAATACCGGAATTTTCAACTAGACCTTTCGTGTAGTTCTAATTTCCCTCTCCAAAAAAAAACCTCATAATTGACTTCATATTTTCCTCGAGTCCACAGATATTTCCAAAACAAAATATCTCGAAGTTTTCCCCTCCAATTTGGACTCTTCACTCTCGAGTTAATAACAATTCAATGAAACTTTGATTCGTTTAGTTTCCCCGATGATTGTTAGTGTCTCACTCCAGATAAAGTGGGGCAAAGAGGTAGGTCATTTTTCGAGATAACAGACCGAGTGGACTGACTAGAGCTAAGACAGTGCTATCAGTATGCGTCAGTGACTCCCCAGCAATGGTACGTTTGACCCTGTCGTTTTTCTCGTGATCATGACATCGATGGAAAAAATATATGTCACTGAACTAATAAAGTGTTTCATCAGCCATTGGCACCACAAAATTCACAGGGAATTAATAAATTTTATCTGATAACCAGTCGCTGATATCTGACTGAAGTGTCTGATAAGGTAACCGAAAGTCTGACGGAGATAGATCGGAAAGGAGTTTCTGGTGAATACATTAGATATTTTTTTTATCGTGGCCAATGTCGGGGTCTATGGGTACACTCTGGTTGATGGATCCACTGGTATTAAGTAACTAAGACAATTTACGGGGGAAAGTGATCAGTGTTTCTTATTCTTTCATTTTTGACTGTTCCCTCGGTGAAGTATGGAGTCTGGCAGTCAGGGGAACTTGTTATTGAGGGGCACGGTTGATAAATACAGTTCAACTTATGTCCCTCACGCTCGATTGTCTAGGTATACCACTGCCATTTCAAATTTAATCCCTGTGAGATTCAAAAGGTAATTACTTTATCATAAACTTATTTTGATAGCGCGAGGTTTGAGGATCCTCCTCCAAAGTTACAAAAAATCAAGAGAAAATTAGAATGTAATAAATTAAATTAATTGAATTTAATCCTTTGTTACCTGCGAGATGAAGTTATTTACTGCTTGACCAAAAACGATTAAAAATAAAAGTAGAAATGTATGTATAATCTCATTTTTTATCAGAATTCCAGGTTCCGAAATTCCTGTAGATAAAATTGGACTATTCTCAAGCGTGTCCTTTAGCTGGCTCAACGAGTATGTTTCCGCAGGGCACAGAGAGAAAATAGAAGAAAAACCTCTGCCCTCTATAGCTCTGCAGGAGTCTTGTCAAATTAATGGACCTAGGTACCACGAATAGTATTTTTTCTTGTCACAACCTAAAAAATCACTTTTTTCACTCAGATATTGCAAAGAAAAATAGATTACAAAAATAAATCCAGGAAAATTGATCACTCATCATAAATCAAAATTTTGAATTTATAGAATTGATTCTCTGTGGCATAATGATATTGTCCAGAGAGGACAGTCGGGGGCCTCAGTCCCCAGCATCGCCTGGCAATTTGTAAAAACCCGAGTCCTAGTTTCATCCTTGATCCACGTCCTGGGGATGACCATCGCTCTCTGCAGTCCTGTAAGTGAAAATCCGTCTCTGGAAATGTCAAATATTTTTTCTCGAATGCTTTGATTGGAGTGAAAATGCGTTGTTAACTGAAATGGAACCAACAAGGAATGACGAATGAACCTGGCAATAAATTTATCAAGAAAAATCGAATTTTCTTCTCAGATCCTAGTTCTCCAGAGGATAATATTTTCCACCGAGAATCGCCTCCAAGTATCTCCAGACCCTAGTTCCACGAAGAACTTTTCAACTCCTCCGTCCGGCCTGACTCCGCCCGCAAACACGACGAGATCAATTGAAGTATCCAAGAACTTTGAGTATATAATTCTCATGGACAACGTCATAATGTCCACTCATGTAATCCTCCTTATCTCCGCCGAGACGATCTCATATTTTTTGATCGCTTGGAGTGCAGCAATGAATCTGAGGACTGCAACAAGACTGCGATCTGCCTGTTTAGCGCTGGCTTACAAGAAACTCCTGAGGTCCTCCGTAAGATATAAAGCCCCAGTCCACCAGACCCTCACGTACTTCGTCCCGGACAATAATACCTTGTGCGAATTGATAAGCAATGGTCCTCTGATCTTCTCAGGACCGTTGATTCTCCTTCTCTCGTCGCTATTTATCTGGCATTCTATGGGGCACTGGGCCCTCATCGGAGTCGCTGTCCTCGTCGTTCTCTACCTCGGACTCATCCTGAGTGCCTACCTGACGAAGATATTCGTGACGAGAGCCATGAAATTCTCCCTCCGGCGGATCGGTTTGCTCCAGGAGTTTATTGAAAAAATTTGCATAGCGAAAATAGGAAAGTACGATAGACGTTTTGTGGCGGGAATTCGGATGATCCGAGAAATGGAGCTGAAGGAGATGAAGCTGGGGGCCTTGAGCGAGGGCTGGAGCCTCTGCATGGTCCATGTGATACCTATTGTCACTGTCAGCGCTATGACAATGGCCTATTTGATCACGCATAATTACGTCGTCTCTGCCAATGTAAGATTTATAATTTTGCAAAGTCGAATTTAATAGAGAAAGAGAATAGTATTTATCGATACAAGTGAAAAAAAGTAGTTTTTAACGAGTCTGAGGGTTAAATCCCCAGCCAGAGGCGAGGGTTGTGATGACAGGAGTTGGAAACTTCTTTTTTTCATGTGTATCGAACAATATTTTACAACAGTAGTGAGAAAAAGGACACATTTTTTTCACGCTTCGCTCAACAATAGTGGAATAGTATATTGTGCAACTAGTACGTAGAGTAGCACTTTTTCGCACGAGTGCTAGGCGATCACACGAGGCGAAAAAGGCGATACGCACGTGTTGCACACTTAATTTTTTGCAATACCTGCCAAAATT